>PISX010024262.1:0-28237 GCA_004024625.1 Mellivora capensis
CGCCTGGGTGGCTCAGTCAGTTAGGCATCTGCCTTCGGCTCTGGTCATGATCCCAGGGTCCTGGAATCAAGCCCCACAACAGACTCCCTTGTTCAGCAGGGAGCCTGCTTCTCCCTCTCCCTCTGCCTGCCACTCCCCCTGTTTGTGCTTGCTCTCTGTCTCTCTGTCAAATACATAAATAAAATCTTTTTTTAAAAAAGAGAAATTCAGCAGACTCACACAGAAGAGTCCTGCTCCTAATTGCCCAAAGGACACTTAACTCGCCTCCACCACGTATGTGTCTGATTACATCCCTTAAGAAATGTGCACAGAACATTTACAATTGTGCCAGAAGCTATTTAAATTATTATGCTTTTTTATTCACTACTATTCACTATTATTGCCTTCATATGAAGTAAATATGTTTCAAGTGTTTATTTGTGAATCAACACTTTGTAATTCAGAACAGATTATAAATTCCTCCAGGGGACAGACTGGCACAGAGACAGTGAATTCTTTGGGTGGAGAAAGTTTTCACCTCCCTCCAGCCTGTGGTCTCATATGAACAGAAGTTTAATAAATAGTAGTTGAATTAATTTACAAAAATACTACAAAACATGTATATTTCACAAGGTACATAAAAAACTATGCATTGCCAAGTGGTATAAGTAGGTAATGAATGATACCATCTATACTAGTAATTTTAAACTAAAAGAAAAAAGTCAAATTACAGGATTGTTGTTTTTTTAATCCATCTTAAACTTGGGTGCTTAAAGAAAAACATTATTAAATTCTGCTCTCACATAATCACAGACAAGATAACTGTGTTACTCTGGGCTGCCACCTTTAGGGAGGGCTTAAATATTCAACAAATATTTGTTGAACTTTCTTTAACATGTACAAAGCACAAAGATTTATGCAGATTCAATTCAGGCTCTGAAAAGTAATTCCAGCCCCGACTACCAGGGGGCACCCTAAGCAAGCACATCTGAGTGGTAGAAGGGAAAAGAGGGCCAGGTGCTGCCTCTCCAACATCCCTGTGTGAAATGTTCCTAGCTCAAAGAGTAACAATGCAGTCAAGTCTCTCTCCACTGTATACCTTTTTTGCTAGAAATATTACTAGAATGTGGAAATGGGACCTGTCAAATGAAAATTCAGCTTTAATCGGTTTGGCATACATGTGTATGTACATATACATGGACACTTTACCCTGAAATTATTCTAAACACAACCTTTCTTGAAACTAAGTGAGAAGTAAACAATCTTTAAAATAAAAAGCATATCATATGATTAAGATCTTAGTTGTCTACCTAGAAAATATACATTGTGACAGGTGTAGTAAAGAAATCACTGTTTTCTTAATTCTGCTTGTCTTTCTTTACACACTATTGTTTTTAATAGTTTTATTGTAGTAAAAATACATAATATTTAAGATTTTAACCATTTTAATTGTACAGTTCTATGGCATTAAGTACATTTACAATGCTCTACAACCACCATCACCATCTGTCTGCACAACTTTTTCATTTCCCAAACTGAGACTCTGTTCCCACTAAACACAAAATCCCCATTCTCTCTTCCCCCAGCCCCTGACAACCACCATTTTTTTTGTCTCTATGATTTTGACTACTCTAGGTACCTGACATAAGTGGAATAATACAGTACTTGTCTTTTTTGTGATTGGCTTATTTCATTTACGAACTTCCAGTTACAAAATAAACCAGTCACATGGATGAAAAGTACTGCATAATGTATTATAGCCAATAATACTGTAATACTTTGTATGGTGACAGATGATAACTACATTTATTGCTATGACTATTTCATAATGTATATAATTATCAAATCACTGTTATATACATGAAACTAATATTAATATTTTATAGCAACTACAGTTCAATTAAAAATAAAAATAAAGGAATGCCTGGGTGTCTCAGTCCTTAGGCTTCTGACTCAACTTCGGCTCAGGTCATGGTCTCTGGTGGTGGGATCCAGCCCTGCATAGGGCACCCTACTCACCAGGGAGTCTGCTTGAGATTTTCTCCCTCTCCCTTTGACTTACACACTTTCTCCCCTTCTCTCTAAAAATGAACAAATAAATCTTTAATAATAAATAGAGAAAAATATTTGAAGGCCTTATAGAACCGTATTTCTCAATTTTAAAAAAAAAGGAAAACTAAGTCTACATGACCACCACCTACTACATACATATACCTTCAAGTTCTACAAGGAAGTAGGTATTTTAGATTTGCCTTTAGAAGCTTACTTTTCTTTCATCCCTGGGATAACCTTCAGTTCAGATAAGAACTGAATAAGTAAATTCCTAGGACAAGCACATTGCTAATCAGAACAGATCTAAATTCTAATGAGGGTAACCAATGGAAGCTGTTCCATGGAAATTTGAAAACAATCAAAGATTCTAATCTTGCCACATTCTTGCACTAAATCCACCACTCATAAAGGTGCGATCATTTTCAGCTTCTAGAATGGCCAGCAAAATTCAGCCAACTAAAATTTATTAACTATCTTGTCCAGGCCAAGCCCCACGCTAAAGCCTGAGTATGCAAAAGCAAACCCGGAGGCGCGGAGGGAACTCAAGAGTCCACCGAAACGGAGCGGAGACAGTAACGGGCAGGGACTGGATTCCTTCCTTGCTAGGTGGCCTTTTGGAGTTGGCTTTCCTTTGAAGTGTGTGCAGTACCAATTCTGGGGAGGAAAGAAGATGTTAAAACCTTCATCCCAGTCTGGGCAAGCAGGCTAACCTTTGCCCTAGCATCTGGTCACTAGTACCAATAAGGAGTGACTTGCAGGAACACCTTCCCTGTCACCTCGGGCAGGGCCAAGTCTCAAGTGTATCAGAGCAAGGTCTTTTTAAAAACACACACACACGCACACACACATAAGAATCCCTGTGACCGCCGGCTAAATTAAGTGTGTTTGACGGGAACCAGGCTCGCGGCCACTATTTATAGCTCCTCGGCTCCTTTCCCGGGACGCGCTCCAGCCTTTGCTCGGGCGTGGCCCTCGACAGCATCCACGCTGCGGCCCTGGCTCTTCTTTGGTCGATTAGGCCAGGTTACGTGAGAACCCCCCTTTCAGTGGCCGCAGCCTAGCGCTGGCTGTCTAGAATCGCGTCCCCCGGCGGCGAAACTTGGGGATGGGGAGACGGCAAGACGCCCCAACGCCCAAGCGCGAACCCCCCACCGCGCTCAGAAGAGCCCCCAGCGCTGCGGCTCGGCCCTGAGAGCGCAGGCCGGAGCTGGATTGCCGGGCCGACGCACGTGCGCGCGAGGGGCACCCCTGGGGCCCGCAGGGCCGGAACCAGTGCGCCCTTCGCTCGCCCTCGCCCTCCTCCCTTGCCGGCCTCGTGCTTTCAGTGGAGACAGACACGAGGCCCGCGGGAGCCCGGCGGCAGGAAAGAGCCCCAGGCTCCACATCCCGAGCAGGAGGGCGCTCCCGTGGGTGGGGCGCGGGATGCAGGTGCGGGTGGGAAAGCCGGACGGTTGCAGGGTGACGGGTGCAAGTTCAAGTGGGAATGAGTTCATGGTTGCGAAGTGAGGGGTGCAGGCGTGGTGTGACGGTACGTGTGGTGTGGGGCAGGTGCAGGCTGGCGGGAGAGGATGGGTATCTGCGGGTGCGAGGTGGGAAGCGGCGGCAGGTGGGTGTGCAGGATGGGGGACGAGCGGCGGTATGCGGGTGTGGGATGAGAATGCGGGGCGCCGTAGGGCGGCGGGGCGGGGGCCCTGCGCTATGCCCTGGCACCGCCCCTGCGGGGCCCCCAGGCTGAGGTGGAGGCGGCGGGGGCGTGGCACGGGCTGCTGCTTGGGGGCGCCGAGCGCTGGGCGCACTGGGGCCGCGAGGATGGCCGCTGGGGCGGGGAGGCCGGGCCCTTGCGCGGGGCGCATGTGTTAAGTTGCACCGCACGTGTAAGAGAAATTCTCCTTTTCAGAGCGGCCGGGAGCCCTGCTCGAGAAGGAGAGCACCCAGGTCGCCGCCGCGGCAGAGCGGGGTAAGCGCAGAGCCGGGCGACCCAGAAGTCCAGGCGCCGGCGGCCGGGGGGCAGCCCCGGGGCGGAAGGACTGGCGGGACGCCGGCGCCTCCGACCTCCCCAGACGGGCTTGGGCGGGCCGGGACGGAGCGAGCCGGAGCCCGAGCCCCGCTGCCCGTTTGCGGCTGCCGGCCTCTTAGAATTCTTTCGGGAATCTTTGGGAAAGTGGTGGGAGCGGCAGGGCTAGAGAGCGGGGCTCGGGAAACTTTATGGAGAACTTTGGGAATAACTGATGCTTCTTTGCTCCTGGAGATCTCTGGGAGCGTCAGTTCTCTGCTGCGTAATGGCTTTCCTTGGTGGATGGCGGAAGGCTGGGTTGAAAATGTTTTCTTGATGGTGTTTTCCCCCTTGAGTGGGGAAGCTGGAGTGGCTCTAGAACTTCAGATCTAAGGGATCTTAAGAACTTCTTAAATACTTGAACACTCTGAACAGATACCACAGCCGGAAGACACGGATTTCAGCTGCTGGCGTTTAGCATCGCCACGCTTTCTACAGAGTTGTGTTGGTGTCTTTTAGGAGATGTTGGCTCGCCTACTTCTTTAAGAAAACTTTTTGAAAGTTTTTCTTTTCTCTTTTCTTTTTTCTTTTCTTTTCTTTTAAGAAACGCTTTAGTTGTAAGTACCACGATCCAGTTCCTTGACCTATATGCTTATTATGGTGTGTCTAAGTATAAAGAATTTACAGAAGAGTGGAAAAACACTTATCTGCATTCTACAGTAATCCCTTCTTTTAGGGGCTGTTCTGACAGTAAATTGCAGCGACGCGGGGGTATTTGCCTTGCAGTCTCTACACTCTAGTGAGCAGAATTCATCCCAGTTTACAGAGCTCTAAGTTCACGAATATCTGTGACTGGGACTTTAGGAACAAGTGGAGTTCCCCAGTTTTTACTTTACCAAGATACCGCCAAAACATGTCACTTAAAAATGGTTGTATAGAAACAGCTGAGACGTGAATTGTGCTTTGGTTTATATTACTCAAAAATTCAAATTGATGATTTATGAGATGTACATCACTTCACTGACAATCCATCAATGTCCTGTGAAATATATTGCAAAACAAATATTAAAAGATTAAAGCAGGAAAGGGGAGACTTATTTTCCAAGGGTCAATGTGTTCAAAGTAAACAGCAGCTAATTTGGCACATATTCCACTGGCTCAGCAGTTTGATTCATGTTGAGATAAGCATCTCACAAGGGCAATGCACGTGTTACTGTAGTGTAGAGTAATTCACAAAAACTTTACTACTATAACACTAAACAACACTATTTAG
Source organism: Mellivora capensis (assembly GCA_004024625.1). Classification (NCBI taxonomy): domain Eukaryota; kingdom Metazoa; phylum Chordata; class Mammalia; order Carnivora; family Mustelidae; genus Mellivora; species Mellivora capensis. The sequence continues at coordinate 5,298 of PISX010024262.1, forward strand.
GTTAACCAGTTGATGTTAACAGGCTTAAAACCATCTTAAGATAATCAAATGTAACAAAATTTCACTGTTTGCAAATAAGAAAAACAATAGTGACGGTTTCCTTGAATATTACTTACATTTTAAGTTGTGTTCGTTTTCTTAACAAAAATAACTTTTACTATACGTTTGAGACTTAAAAGTAATTGTGTATGTATCACAGCCATTTTATAAAGTCTCATGTATGTAAAGAATTTAAACTATAATTAGTCTTCAGATGTTACCATTACTTGAACATGCACCTAACACTGAATAAATAGAATATATGTATTTTTAGGATTTTACCCCAGTATCGCCCATAAATACATGAGTAAACACATGGCTTTTGTACTGTACCAAATTACCAGAACATTCTAGACAGCAGAAAGGCCTTTGAGAAGTATTTCACCCTGTTCAGACAGCATGGTTCTCTGTATTAAGAAACAGCCAATCTCATGATTAACATACAGTGGCCTTCTCTCTTCTGCTCCACTGTGTTGTGGCCATCACCAAGACTATATAACACTTGTCTTACCATATTTTGATTCATTTTGTTACAAGTTTGCCTTGCCCATAGATTGTGAATGAAACTCCTGAGCATAAGGACCATCTATAATTAGTAGCACCATGCCCCATACATGATAGGTGTTTGATAAGTGCTTACTAAGTTGACATTTAGTAAAAATGTCTAATACATGTGATCATTAACAGCTTACCTGTGTCTCTAAGAACAGTATGTTTTTGCCATTTCGATATGATGCATAAAGGGAATAAAATGGTGATAAAGTTTAATTAAAATTTTCATTCTGACAGTGGTGGAAAATTCTTCATCATGATAATTAGGTTAGTACTCTACTGCTTTTTTAAAATCTTTGGTCTTCAGAAGTATGACTTCATGATAGTTGATGTAAACAGATTCTGCACTCTGATCTTTAATTTGAAGAATTAGTGGTTTGTTTTAAATTTACTGTTGACAAACTAATGATATTAAACATAAAAATCACATTTTTTTCATTCACACCACCTGATTATCTCCACGAATTAACACTCATTCTACTCATGAAATTCCATTTCATATTAGCCTTATAATGAATCTTTTAATCTAGAACATAGAAGAGATTTCTGTGTTATATACTAATAAAAGTGGGTTTGAATAAGAAAAGTGAAATTATATTTATACTATAGAAATTACTATTGCAAAAATAGAAAACATTTTGACAGAAGTAATTTGTGTCAGTAATACAAATGGAAAAATAAAATATCATAATTATAAGGCTGTGAGGTTTTGTTCACTAAAACAAGAGTAAAGATAATAGCTGAATTTGCTTTAAAATGTTATTGCCAATTTATATGATGGAGTAACAGGACTGTTCTTAGCATGTCAATAATATTTAACAATTTTAGCCGCTTTGGAATGGAAGAAAGAGAGCAAAAGCTTAAAATGGACATTAACCCATGTTTCTAAACATACATTTTAAAGTGTGGTAGAGCAATATAACTAAAAAGGCAGCTGTTGTCATCTCAACATTCGGCCTGATGCATAATCCCGTGAAGTCACGCGGAAGGGGAAAGTACGCTGGACCAAGAGTAAAAAGTCAGGAGTTTTCGTGCTGGCTTCAGCACTGTGGGCTTCGTAGCCTTCAGCAAATCACACTACCCTCTCAGGGCCTCCATATTCCCATATCCCCATCTGTAAAATGAAGAGGATAAACCAGACCACTTCTGAGGTTCTTTGAGCTCTAAAATGCTGTGATTCCATATTTCCTCCATGGATGAGCAAGATTCTTGAAGGATGTAATTTGGATTTATAGGGGGAAATTACCTTTTAACTGACCAGACTATATGAAGTCAGTGCTTGGTAATACGATTCCCACTGCCTGGTCTGTGTTTTAGTCGAGATCCTGTTCAGAGCACTAATATGTGGAAGTATCCCTATAATTTTCTTTATTGTTATTTACCCTTACTCCAAGCCACCTTTCAGGAAGTATTGGTAAATTGAATTTTACTTTAAGGGTAGTGACTTTTTTTTTCATTATTCAATTACTAAAATTTTGAGGACTGATGTTGAAACACATTAAAATCATTGCTAAATGTGTAAGTAAAATGTTTAAATAAGTGAAAACTTCATGTGGTATTCTTAGGTCTTTCATAGAAGTTATTTTAAAACTTTTAATGCCATTTAATAATTGGCAGGAGAAACGGGAGGACTCCACAGGGTAATGGAACAGGGAACACATTTGGAGGGTTTTAAAAGGAAGCCCAGTATGGCATGAATAGTATTGGAAGTCAGTCATGTTTCTAATTATACTCCAGACTATTTACATTTTTCTGTCAATTGAAGTGAAGCTCAACCAGCTGTTAATTTTCTAGCTTAATATTAGAACTCTAATTGTAGAAATGGTGACTTAATACTAATTTCTGGTAGTAATATTTATTTTATTCAAGTATTTCAAGAAGAAATACTGTGGATAAGAAGTTAAGGATATTTTTAATTTTGTCATTCTTAAATATAAAAATTGAAAAAAAAGTTGAAGACATTTGTTTTAAACTAATACAGTTGTTTAAGTTGCTTCCAACTCAAAATTAGCTCGCTCTTAGCTTTTCAGTTACAGAATGTCAAAAACAAAAGAAAAACTGAGTTTTTCCCTTTAACTAAAGATGAAAGGTGTTAATGATATTTACCTTAGCCAAGTAAAGATTTAAAGAGCACGTGACTTTTTATAAACAATTTAAAATCCAACCCCCCCAAAGAAAATTAAAATTCCCACATGAGGGGCACCCGGGTGGCTCAGTGGGTTAAGCCTCTCCCTTCTGCACAGGTCATGGTCTCAGGGTCCTGGGATGGAGCCCCGCATCAGGCTCTCTGCTCAGCAGGGAGCCTGCTTTCCCATCTCTCTCTGCCTGCTTCTCTGCCTACTTGTGATTTCTGTCAAATAAATAAATAAATTCTAAAAAAAAAAAAATCCCACATGAAAGAGAAAACAGAGGGATAATAATAATACATGGATGGCAAGTGATTTCTATCCATTCTTATTTAGTAAGTAAAATAAGTAGAATAAAAGTATAATTTAAGGTACACCTGTCTGGCTCAGTCGGTGGAGTATGCAACTCTTGATCTTGGGGTTATAAGTTTGGGGCCCATGTTGGGTATAGAGATAACTTGAAAAATAAAATCTTAAAAAAAAAGTATAATTTAAAACAATTTCATGTTTCTGGAGATTTGTTCTCTGACAATAAAAATATATGATTCTAACAGTGCTTTAAAATTATTGATAAAAAGTTAGAAAATTAGTGTTTTATAATTTCATTAAATCAGTTCGTCTCTCTGAGAGACATCATCTGTATGAGAGTTATGTCTCCTGCCAGAGCATGAGATTACTGAAAAGTTAAGTAATAGAAACCCTGTGCTTTTCCATTTAAAATAAGGGATCCAGGGTACCTGGGTGGCTCAGTGGGTTAAGCTTCTGCCTTCGGCTCCGGTCATGATCTCAGGGACCTGGGATCTAGCCCCGTGTCGGGCTGTCTGCTTAGCGGGGAGCATGCTTCCCCCTCTCTCTCTGCCTGCCTCTCTGCCTACTGTGATCTCTCTCTCTCTTTCAAATAAATAAATAAAATCTTTTAAAAAATAAATAATAATAATAAAATAAGGAATCGCTCGAAACTGTATAATAATAAACAATTTACACTAAGATAAAGAATACCCTTAAATTATATATGCATATTTTAGAATAATACTAGCAAATACTAAAATCACATTATCTACTTAAAAGACCCATGGAGGGGGCACCTGGGTGGCTCAGTTGGTTAAGCGTCTGCCTTTGGCTTAGGTTATGATCCCAGGGTCCTGGGTTCAAGCCCCATGTTGGGCTCCTAGCTCAGTAGGGAGCCTGCTTCTCCCTTTCCCTCTGCCCCTTCCCCTTGCTCATGCCTATCATCTATCAGACTATCTCTGTCTCAAATAAATAAATAAAATCCTCAAAAAATTTAAAAAAAATTAAAGATCCGTAGGGACTTTCTGTAGATTTATTCTGTATACTATAAATATAGCATATGTGATAAGACATTGGAAAAAATAACAAAATAAACTTTCATTCTTTTTCAAACATGTCAAAACTGATTCTTTAGCTAAAGAAAACTAAACAAGACTAATATTTTAAAAGCCTCAAATAAGATTTGGAACCAAACAAAAGATCCGTTGTTGCTTTTTCTTTTAAGATTTTATTTATTTATTTGACACAGATAGAGATCACAAGTAGGCAGAGAGGCAGGCAGAGAGAAAGGGGGAAGCAGGCTCCCCGCCCAGCAGAGAGCCTGATGCGGGGATCAATCCCAGGACCCTGAGATCATGACCTGAGCTGAAGGCAGAGGCCCAACACACTGAGCCACCCAGGTGCCCCCCAAATAAAGGATTCTAAGTACAAATACCATACAAAATCATAAGAAAATACCATGATTAATTTTCTACCAGTAAATTTGAAACTTAGAAATGTTTTTAGGAAGTATTTTTAATTTCAGCAAGTTTGGTTACTTGTTGCATGACTATTAACACAGCTGACTTTTTGTGTCAGGGCAATGTATATTTTTTTGTCCTGTTATTAACTTGTAAGCCCTAGTAATGGCCGATTATTTGTACAGCAACAGAAGTAAATTTGAAGATAACTGGCTAAGACTGGATTGATTGTGGACGTTTGTACTATACTGCGAAATCCAATATCTGTTCTTTGGTGGTTATGTAAAAGGCCTGAAGAATTACTATCTAGTGTGCAATCTGTGATAACTGAATGTTCATTGTATATCTGTCTCTGATGCAAAAAGGTAGAGTAACACAATTACAATACATGATTAAATGCAATAAAAAATGCATGAACTATCAAAATTCACTTAAATAGAAACCCAACTTATGCAAATAACAGTTATTGAAATTGAACTTATAATCTAGACTGGCTCCCTCAAAAAGATATTAATCCCAAACTCTTACAGCAAAATCTTACACAAGCTTATTCAGAGAATTTTTAATTTTTCATGCTAAAATAGCTTTCTTACCAAAATCCAATGGCAATGATAGTGCAAAAAATTGAGACCAATCTTAGGTATGAACAAACAACCCAAAATAAAGTAGTGGCAAATTGAATGTGATAAAATATTAAAAATAAAATCAGGACCAATAGGTTACTTCACCATCTAAAAAATCACAATAGCAGGAAAAAAGTAATTTACTAAATCCAATACTCACTCATGATTTAGAAAACAACAACCAACAAACCATTAACAAAGATTGGAAGAAAACTTCCTTGACCTAATAAAATTTGCAACATCATGCTTAATGATAAAACTTCAGAAGCATTCATGTTAAAGACAAAAATGAGAGAAGATATCGCCAACTCTACATTGTGCTAGGAGTCCTGGCCGGTATAAGAAGACAAGAAAAAGAAATAACAGGAATTAGAACAAGGGGAGGAAGAAACAAATCTGTCCTTAACAGCAGATGATATGATTATGTGTTACTTGGAAAATCCAACGGAATCTCCTAAGTATTTGAACTAATAAGGCTTTCTAACAGATTGTTGGATACAAAGATCAATATATTAAAACAATGTTCCTAAGTACCAGTAATAATCAAAAGTTATAATGAAAAAAACTGTTTGGAACAAAAAAAACTAGAACAAGTGTAAATTAGGAATCTATTTAACAATAAATGTATAAATCTTTTAGGAACATTATCCTAAAGCACTACTGAAAGGCATGAAGAAGGTCAACATCAGTGGATCAGTTGTGTTTATTGGTGGGGAAACTAGATTGTAAAGAGTTAAATTTGATTCATCTATAAATTTCATGCAGTTCCAATTAAAATCAAGTCTCAGATTTTTGTGGACCTTGACAAGGTCTACCTAAATTTCATATGGAAAAAAATGAAAGGCCAGAAATTGTCTAGACAATATAAAGAACAGAGTTGGGGGACTTGTCCTACCAGATACCAAGTATATCTAGAACTGTTGCCATTAGGTGTCCTGCTGGTTGGTGTGATCAGTCGTTGTCTTCTGGAGATGGAAAACAATGTCACGTGTTGTTTAATCTGAAACTTCAGAGGTTCAATTTTTTTCCTCTTTCATGCTTGTCTAAGTGGTTGAACTTTTCCCAATGTTGTGCCTCTGCATTGTTAAGTGACATTGGGCCAGGTTTTAAAAGTATAGTTCCCATCTTGCTCTTTAGTCTTAGAAGCTCAGACAAAGCTAAACATTGGAGTTGATGTTGCAGAGTAAAAGAAGAAAGGGTCTTTGGTTATTTTGGTGATTTTTTTCTGATTTATGATTCCTTTTTAAAGAGTCAGACCAGAATTATGGAAAAAGTGTGGTAAGTACATAATACCATGAACTAGGTCCCGTGGCATCTGGAACTTACTGTCTTAAATGGGAGCACTTGAAAGAGGCAGGTAAGATGTAAAAGAAGCTAATGGAAAAACAGCTTTCCACCTGCGAAGAAGATAACCAGATAAGCCCTTTTTCATTGTATCATATTTGTGACTAGCTCAGCCTACCATGTTCTTTTAATATTTGTGCCAAATCAGGAATGGCAAAAAAAAAAAAAAAAAAAAAATTAGCATTTGAGCTATGCTGCCTAATCCCAAATCCCAGCAGACATTACTAATGGAACATAGACCTCTTTCTGGCTAAGCCTATACGTGACTCAAAATCCTACTCAACAATGTTCGAAACGATCACAAACAGGCAAAAAATTAGTTTGCCTAGCCATACTCCATGTTGTATTACCTCTAATTTACTGACCAAGTAACAGTGTTTTCAGTGTCAAAATACTGGTACAAAAGAGAATCAAGCAGAATACAAATGATTTTTTGTTACAAATGTTACATTTGTTACAAATGTATTTATTTGTTATTAAATGTAAATCATTTGTTACAAATGATTTTGGGTGTTACTCCAAACTAAAGAGTTACATTTCCTAATAAGCAGATCTTTTGCAAGTTTCTCCTTCTGTATTCAACCTGCAGATGCTGGAGTGCCCCAGGGCGTGGACTTCAGCCTCCTTGTCCTTCTCCCCTGCCCTTAGATAATCTCAGTCCAGTCTCAGGGTTTGGATGATGACTCCCAAATGTTTATCTCTAGCTTTAACAGTTACACGTCTAATAGGTGTCTCAAACTTAACATTTTCAGAATAGAACTCATGATTCCCATGCCTTTCTCAAACCTGTACCTCCTCTGGTTTCCCCACCTTGGTAAATGGCAGTTCCCTTCCTCCTGTTCAGGGCAGAAACCTTGGCGTCTCCTGAGCGCTACCCCAACCCTTGACCTGTCAGCACATCGTGCTGGACCTACCTTCAGAATCTGTGCAGACTCAACTATTTGTCATCACTGTCACTTTTCTGGATTATAGTACAGTGTCCTCACCAGACCCTCTGCTTTTACCCTTGCCCACAGCCCCCTTTACCCCATGCCTGTTCCCAACACAGCAACCAGAGGGAATCTGTGAGGATGTAAGTCAGATTATGTCACTCTTCTGTTCCAGCCCTTCAGTACATTCTTATCTCACTTGGAGTATAAGCCAAAGTCTGTCTGCTGTGATCTGTCCACCTCCCCACTTCCTCTTTGACCCGCTCGCCTGCCTGTCTGCTCCGGGCTGGCTTTGCTTCCCCCATACTGTCCTCGCCTTCCGCAGCACACCAAGTTTGCTCTCTGCTGGAAGCCTTGCTCTGCCTGGAATGTTTGTCCCTCCTTTCTGAGGCCCAGCTCTTCCCTCGGATGTCACCCTCTCTGGGAGGCCCCCAGTCCTCAGCAGCCCCTGTACTTCCCTCTGTGCTGCCCCAGAGCACTTTGTCTGCCCACAGCACTCAGTGTCTGACATCTCTTACTTCTCTTCTGTCCACTGTCTTTCCCAGACCAGACAGCACTCCTCTGCTTTGCTCAGCACTGAACACCTCCCACATAGTAGCTTTCACTCAGTCCTCACTTCGTGGCCACAACTTGTACATAGATAGATCTGTCTGGGCAAGGAACTCGGGGAGCCCAGTCCCTTTCTCATCCTCTGTTCCCTAGTTATCAAACCTTTTTTCTTCTTAGGAGCTCAAGTCCTGCCCTGGCCTGAGAAGACAACCTCTGGCTTGACCTCACTGAGAAGAGTCTTGTCATCACTTTGGAGAGCGCTCGTCCTACACCTGCTTTCTCAGCCCCTCTCCCGCCCTTTTGCCCCTTCCTGGTGCTGCACAGCCTGACTGTTCCTCCACCCGCCTGTCCCCATGACTCCACCACTTTGATGCCAAACATCCACAGCCCTCCCTATCTCAGAAATGCTTCCTCTGAGCCTTATTCTCCTACTTTTTATACATTTTGCATCTCTCCTTCCTTTAAGTTCTAGACTTATTGAACAAATGCTCTCCATACCATGTCTCCGTTTCTCTTCCATATTCTGCCTCTTTAACCACCGGCCTGGACTTTTGTTTCTGCCCCAGAGCTCCCACTGGACTGAGCATTTAAAGACCATCAGTGGCTTCCTTGGGAGATCAAAGGGCCTTTTCTTTATGTCCGTCCATCTGAACACGCCAAAGAATGTTGACACTGTTAGTCACCTCCTTCTTCAAAGCCCTCCTTTGGCTTCCTCACTTCTGTGTTGCCCTAGTTCTCCAGTCTTGTTGGCCGCTCTCAGAGAATACGCCTTCTGATGTGAACAGTATTCCCAGCAGGTGAGGGGGATTCTGCTGCTTCTTGGGCAAAGTAAAAGGTAAAAATTCAATCTTAGTAGCTCAGGCAAAGCTAATGTTGGGGTCAATTCCATAAAGAAAAAAGGGTCTTCTCTTTTGATATTATTTGATATTATTTTGATAACGAAATAGAGACAGCCCAAATAATGTGAACCTGCCTGGCCCCCCTGAGGAATGCCCCTTCCACACTGTCTGGGGGTTGCTGCTGTCTGTCATTGCTTAGTCTTGGGCTCTTACTCACTTGGTCCGTCCTGCCATCCTTCACCAAAGCACCGGCTGCACACACTGTGTGCAGTGAGTCCTTTTCTGCGCTGCTCTTCCTCTGTTTCGCTGGATTTTCCATGGATTCTGTCCTTAGTGCTTTCTTTGCGCTATCATCGTCACTCAGGAGAGGTGGAGGTACACTGTGGACCCTCTGCCCAGACTTCTCTACTTCCATGCCTCCAGCTTCCTCCTGGACAGTTTCACTCATATCTCCCACCACTACTTTTGATTCATACAGTCACAAAACCAGCATATTCATCTTTTCTTCCAATCCCATATTAACATGCCTCCCAAATGTTTTTCTCTTCAAATGGCCCCCTGGCTTTCCCACTCAGGCTCAGAAATAGGAGGCTTGTCTTTAATTCATGCCTCTCTCTTTCAGTCTCTGACTAGGCAGACTCTACATTCTGCTTTATTTTTGTCTCCAGACTGTGTCTCCTTTCTGTCCTTCCTTTTTCCATTCACCCCTGCTGTAATCTAGCTGGGGCCTTCAGCACTCACTCAGAGATTACCACTCTTCCTGAGTCCTTGTAAGAGAGACCCTTTCTTTTCTGAACAGCACTTTCAGCATATCTCTCTGCTCTTGATGTCTTTTCATTCATTTGTCCCACCAGTGTTTACTGAGCGCCTGTTATATTCAGAGTGCAGCCCATCTAGCTCTTCTGGGCAGAAGCAGCCATTTAAACTCACTGCTCTAATACAAGGCTCTTGTTTCAGCCATGCCAAATCACACTGCCATGGGAATGCCATTCTGGCCTTGAAATTCACTCCCATCCCTCTTCCCCTATCCAAAACCCCTCTCCCAAACCCAGCTCAAATGTCACCCTTCCCTGGCTAGCTTTCCCTGGCTACATGTTCTGGTATTAATATCTCTTTTCTCTGGAATCCCTCTGCACCCACATAGCTCCCCATTTTCCTGAAGTTTCCCATCTCCACAATCGATTTCAAGATAGAGGCCATGTTTTTACCTCCACTCTATTCAACAGAATGTGCAGCCCAGAGTTGAGCACAAGATTGTAACTAGACAAATAGCCATTGATGGATCTGAAGGCACACTCAGCATATCCTGAAGGCCAAGGGAAAACTGTATAACTTTGAGAGGGAAAGTATAACTCTCAGAAGAACATGGAAGCAGCCACATAAACTATACAATGTAAGGTCTTGTTTTGCAGTAATGTCGGAATCTGAGTTTTCATTGAAATCAAAGTAAAAACCAGTTAAATGTCATCTTGTGGAGATTCATATTGCATCCAAGTAATATAGAATCCACTACCACTGAGGTAGACCAGTTCTCTAAAAATTGCTCAGAATTGTAGCTGTGGTGCTCTATAAGTAGATCACATGCACCTTACAAGTTAAGCACTCCCAGTGTGAGCTTTCAGGAACTGCTCTAGTTTTGTCCTGAAATGACCCCGTACATTGACAATAAGAATAAACCCATTTTTCTCTTTCAAGCAGAAAGATATTTCATTCAGTCACCATGTTTGTCTCACTTGATGTCAGCCCAAAGTGGATCACAGGGTCCCCTGTGTTGTCTCTTGCTTGTACTTAGCCAGCAGAGCTTTGATGTTCTGGGTGTGCTTCACTCCTCCCCTGTCATTTTCTCACTGAATTGGTCTTAGGGATATGATTAAAAAGTGAGATTGATAAAACATCTTTTTTTTTTTAAGATTTTATTTATTTATTCCACAGAAGAAGATCACAAGTAGGCAGAGAGGCAGGCAGAGAGAAGAGGAAGCAGGCTCCCTGCAGAGCAGAGAGCCCAATACAGGGCTCGATCCCAGGACTCTGGGATCATGACCTGAGCCGAAAGCAGAGGCTTTAACCCACTGAGCCACCCAGGCGCCCCCAGATTGATAAAACATCTTTTTTATTTTATTTTATTTTATTTTTATTTCTTTTCAGCATTAAAGAATTCATAGTTTTTGCACCACACCCAGTGCTCCATGCAATGTGTGCCCTCCATAATACCCACCACCTGGCTCCCCCAACCTCCCAACCCCCGCCCCTTCAAAACCCTCAGGTTGTTTTTCAGAGTCCATAGTCTCTCATGGTTCATCTCCCCCCCAATTTCCCTCAACTCCCTTCTCCTCTCCATCTCCCCATGTCCTCCGTGTTATTTGTTATGCTCCACAAATAAGTGAAACCATATGGTATTTGACTCTCTCTGCTTGACTTATTTCACTCAGCATAATCTCTTCCAGTCCCGTCCATGTTGCTACAAAAGTTGGGTATTCATCCCTTCTGATGGAGGCATAATACTCTATAATGTATATGGACCACATCTTCCTTATCCATTTGTCCGTTGAAGGGCATCTTGGTTCTTTCCACAGTTTGGCGACCGTGGCCGTTGCTGCTATAAACATTGGGGTACAGATGGCCCTTCTTTTCACCACATCTGTATCTTTGGGGTAAATACCCAGTAGTAAAATTGCAGGGTCATAAGGAAGCTCTATTTTTAAATTCTTAAGGAATCTCCACACTGTTCTCCAGAGTGGCTGCACCAACTTGCATTCCCACCAACAGTATAAGAGGGTTGATAAAACATCTTAAGAACATCTGCGTGATGTCTGGAGCAGACTTGGATGGCTATGAAGAGAGGTGGATGTCGCTTCTGCTTTGGAGGCTCTCATTTTGATCTGATCTCAACCCATACTGCTAGCCTTCCCATAGATGGTTCGGTCCTCTGGTTAATTTTTTTTCTTCATTCATTCATACATTTCCAAAACAAAACCCAACCCGTGGGGTGCCTGGCTGGCTCTGTCGGTTAAGCTGGGTCATGATCCCAGGTCTTGGGATGGAGCTGTATCCAGCTCCTTGCTCAGGGGGAGCCTGCTTCTCCCTCTGCCTCTGCCTGCTTCTCCCCCTCCTTGTGTACTCTCTCTCCCTCTTTCTCTCTATCAAATAAATAAAATCTCTTAAAAAAAATAATAAACCCAAAGTGTGAAGTGTAGTAGTAATAAGACTCAGCAGTGAGTGATGGGATACAAACAGCCTGGTCCTTGCTTTGGGAGAAATTGGCAGACTGCCATGGCAGGAGAATCCAATTTATGCTCTGTGCCATCAGTGATAACCATTGTCAGGGTTCGTGTTGCATCTCAGAGATCCCAGGACCATTCTCCTCTAACATTGGGCTATTAGTGTTACATGTACTGTATTTGTCTTTTGTGTGCTTATCAAGAGGTCTATGGAGTAGAAACCGTAATTAAGGAATAATGAGAGGCATCAGACTTTTTCAAAAACTAGAACTTTGAAACATCAAAGTCATGGTCATTAATCTTTTATGATGATAAACATGATGAAACTGCAAAGTAATAGGAAAAGAAATGAAAATCATCCAGTTCTAGAAACACTATGGTTAACATTTCAGTATCATTCTTGCTCTTCCTTTTGCATAGATGAATGTGTAAAATGTGTGGTATCAGACTAGAGTTTTGTACTAGGCTTTTGTCATTTATGATTACAGCATGAATATCGCTTCATGTCATTGACGATCTTAAAAATTATATCTAGTGAATACCTTGTATTTCAGTAGTTATGAATGTTATTTTGGTAGTTATGAATGAACCATAGCTTTTCATTTATGCCTGGCTTTATTGTATAAAGAATTAAAGGGAGTGTATGAGTTAGGAAGTCTTTTGTCTATAGGCCATAGAAAACCTAACTTGAACAAATAGAGTTTTTTCCTTCACATAAATCTAGAGATTGCTGTTGGGGGTGATCCAGCAGGTCCATAATGTCACAACAGGTGCCTTGGACTTTCTTGACCATTCCCTCACACTTATTGACACATGCTTGCAAGGGGACTGCCCAGCTCCAGGCGTCACATCTGTACTCACTATGGGAAGAAGGGGGAAGGGACAGCAAAGGTAGCATCTGCCCTTTTATTAGGAAACCAAAATCTTTCCCAGAAGCTCCCCAAGTCAACTTCTTACACCTCATTGGATATAACAGAAAGAAGTAGGAAAGCAAGCATTTTCCTTCCCAGTCACATTGGAGGCAGGCAAGGGAGAGGAAGACTGGGAGTAGGAACTGGGTTAAGCCAGATTCTGGTGTCAGCCTTGGGCACTATTATGTATTTAACTTGTCATCCTTTAGTGGACACTTCTGTTTCCAATTATTCCTTCTTATAAGTAATTCCCAGTAAATATCCATGTTCATCCATTCATCAAAATCTCTGATTATTTCCTTGGTATGATGTCACAGGAGTAGAATTATAGGTTAGAGGTATCATGGCTTTTTTATCTCTTCATACACATTACTAAGTTCCTTTCCAAGAAAAGTCTTCCAGTGCATGCTACCACACAGAGCATGAGCCATGGGCATCCCCATTTTGGACACACTCTTAGTCATCCCATCTTTAGGACTTACTGAGTCTCGGCAACTACCGAGTACCAGCTAAGTATGTAGATGGTGACACATCGTGTTTCTGTAGGTTGTAATCAGAGGTCATGATGGAAATTGAAGGGTATCTATCTGAAAGTGTTTTGCAGCACCCAGACCTAAAGAACCTAAAGAACTCTGGAGAGGCTGAGCCAGCAAAGAGTAGTAGCAAGATGTCACAGGCAGCTGCCCTACCCTCTTCGTCTGATTTACTAGTTGCATAAATACTTACCTAGCCCCATGTTTCTCAACAGGTGAAGAATGGGCATTTGGGGAGGGCTGGGTCTTTACTGTGAAAAATTTCCCTTTTTGCCTCCCTGGCCCTGCAGGGAAATGGCAGCAACACTTTCAGCCTCTGTGGCAAGCGGAGCCTCCTCATGGTGTTATGGGCTACCAGGCTTATGGGGAGAACCTACCAGGCATGTTGTTTTGACTCCTTTTCAGCACATTGTGCTGTGTTCAACAAGACTGGGAAGGTAGCAGGAAGAAGTATTAAGTATTAATACTTTTAAGTATTAAGTATTTCCCCCACACCAATCTTTTCTTAGAGATTTCCAGAAATGCACATTGCCCAACTGTTCTGCCTGTAGTCATCAAGGAGGAAAGGCTACACATGTAACCCCAAGCTCAAAACTAGAGTAAAGGAGAAAGTCCACAAGAAGTGAAGGTGGTTAAAGGTGGTTTTCTATAGAAACTCAGAAGGCTGTGGTTGTCTAGGGACAGCAAGGAGAGAGGATGTTAGAAGGTGTGGGAGGATGGAAAGAACCTCCTGGAATGTAAAGGGAGCAAGAGCCATTAAGCCAGGGCCATGATAAGGGGGAAGAGAAAACACAGGGCCCCCGTGTTAGCCTGAGTTGGCCACTCTTGAAGGGAGAGTGGAGGTAAGTGACAGGTCAATAGGCCAGTCCCTGGATTGGGGCCAAGTTTAAAGTTGAAGAGCTAGCACGTGCAAAGGCCTAACAGCAGAGTCCCAGGGACCACAGGAAGTTTGGTATCACCAGAGTGTTGGTTCAGGGGCTGATGGGTGGTCCACACTATGCAAGCCTTTTGTCTTATGCCCCAGAGGAAAATCTCCAGCAGATTGAAGGGAGGGGCTGGGGCTAGGGGCAGAGATGCCAGTTAGGGAATCCGTGACTGTCTGAGGAGGAGCTGGGTTGAGGAGAAGCAGGATGTAACCTAGAACGTAACACCTGACATCCTTCATGGAAGAGTGCGTTGTTTCACGTTCAGTAATTAAGTTTCTAAATTAAAATATTTTACCTGCCAAGAACATGCCAAATAGAACCAGTCACAATATAGGACAAGGAGGCTGGTGGGATATGTGAATGGTAATATTTTTCTAAAGATCTCAAATGACCAAAACAAAGGCTTGAAAGTTTATGCTAGGAGAGTGTTAACAGTTGTCTTTTCTTTAGATCATGGTGAATAAAGTTTTGTTTTGTTTATCTGCCTTTGAACCAATTCATAAAAGTTAATATTTTTAAAATTCAAAAAGAGAAGAGTGTTAAGGCTGCCGGAACTTGTACATACACTTACAGCTTGGGCCGCTTTCCTTAGCGAAGAATGACAGAACAGAGCTCTTTTGGCTTTAGCTGGAAGCATTTGGCCTGTTTGAGCAGTAGCGACAGGGAGGTCCCCTGTGTCTGCGGGACACTGCCGCCTTCCCAGAGGAGGCCTGCGGACCCTCCCTCCACCTAGGAAGCAGCTCACCGCACTCGACCAAATGACCATCGTCCCATCTTACAGACGGAGACACAGGCTCCTGCCTGGGGACGTGCGGTGAGTTAACCATGTATGGAACATTTGCAAAGTGAAAAAAGAAAGTAAATAATAGGTAGTAGGTTAATGTGTGGTAGAAGTTATGACGTCATCAGGGGGAGAGTTGCTGTAATCTCACAGGAACAGAAAGGGTGCGGTTAGTAAAGGACCCAAGCTGTGTACCCCGCAGCATCAGAGCTGCCTCGGAGACTGGGCCCTGGAAGAGAGCAGGATGGGGAGTTAGAAGCCAGGGGAGAGTTACTTTCCCCTCAGGCAAGTCATCTCCCCCTTTGGAGCTCTAGTTTCCTCATCGCTGAAGTGAGGGCTTAAGTCGCTCTTGGGCATCTCCTTGGTGTCACCGCTTGTGTCCTGTAACAGTAGTTCCGTGTTATGCGGACACTGAGGACGTTTATGTGACCCTGCTCAGCGCGATGGTGGACGCACACGCACACTCGTGCTGTAGAGAGCTCTGCAGCGCCTCCCTCGTTTGGAAGTGGGACTACAGCTCCCCCAGCGGCGATATTCCAGCGCCATCTGCCGAGGCCTGCCCCTCGGGGTGTTTGGACCCTACAGCTTGCCAACCCTAGGCTTCCTATTAACCAACGATGTTCCCTTGCAGGTTCGCACTCTGAAGCAATGGGCGACTGGAGCTTTCTGGGGAGACTATTAGAGAACGCACAGGAGCACTCCACGGTCATTGGCAAGGTTTGGCTGACCGTCCTGTTCATCTTCAGGATCCTGGTACTGGGCGCCGCAGCCGAGGAGGTGTGGGGAGACGAGCAGTCGGACTTCATGTGCAACACGCAGCAGCCTGGTTGCGAGAACGTCTGCTACGACAAAGCCTTCCCCATCTCCCACATCCGCTTCTGGGTGCTGCAGATCATCTTTGTGTCCACGCCCACCCTCATCTACCTGGGCCATGTGCTGCACATCGTGCGCATGGAAGAGAAGAAGAAAGAGCGGGAGGAAGAGCTGCTGAAGGGCGACGGGCCGGCTGCACGCTGTGGGTTGGGCGGCCACGGCCAGAAGGACAAGCCACCGGTGCGGGATGACCGGGGCAAGATCCGAATTGCTGGCGCCCTGCTCCGGACCTACGTCTTCAACATCATCTTTAAGACGCTGTTCGAAGTGGGCTTCATCGCTGGACAGTACTTTCTGTATGGCTTTGAGCTGAAGCCGCTGTACCGCTGTGACCGGTGGCCCTGCCCCAACACGGTGGACTGCTTCATCTCCAGGCCCACGGAGAAGACCATATTCATCATCTTCATGCTGGCAGTGGCCTGCGTGTCCCTCTTACTCAATATGCTGGAGATCTACCACCTGGGCTGGAAGAAGCTTAAACAAGGAATGACCAACTATTGCTCAGACACCCCTGAATCCAGGATGGGGGCAACAAAACCTGGGGGTGTGAGCCCACTCCTTCTCTCCTCCCACTCGGCCCCACCCACAGTTACCATCGGATTCCCGCCTTACTATGCTCACTCTGCTTCTTCTCTGGGACAGGCCACGGGGGCGGGCTACCCCGGGGCCCCTCCACCAGCAACAGACTTTGACATGGCAGCCCTGTCGGAGGCCCCAGGGAAGGACTACCCTGCCAAGTTCTACAACGGCAACCACCACCTGCTAATGACAGAACAGAACTGGGCCAACCAGGAGGCTGAGCAGCAGACTTCTGCTAGGAAGGCCTCCCTTCCAGCTTCGGGTTCTGCATCCCTGAGCCCTACAGGCAGCACCAAGGAGCTCCCTCAGGAGGGTGGCGAGGGAAGCAGCGCACCTGGCCTGTTGGAGAATGGGAACGGCAGCAGCTTGGGAGAGAGCAAATTGGAAGTGACTCCCGATGACAGGGAGGAGCAGCCAGTGACCACCGCAGTGGAGATGCATGCGCCTCCCTTGCTCCCGGCAGACCCTGGACGATCAAGCAAGGCTAGTAAGTCCAGTGGCGGTCGGGCCAGACCCAATGACTTGGCCATCTAGTGGTGGTCTCTCCAGACAGCTTTATTATAACCTCTTTTCTAGCAACCAAAAACCAAAGTGCAGTTCCAGTCTGCAGGTAGAGAAAGCCTGGAGTGAGAGAGCACTGGAGTGGAGGAAGGGAAGATCAAGCGGAAGAGAGCAGGTTTCTGTGTGTCCATGCTTGCTGTTCTTAACACTGTGAGTTAGAGTGGGGAGAACGTCCACGTTTGCTGAGATGGGGAGGTAGGGGAAAAGTGGGTGCAGGGGCTGTTGACCTTAAAAGATATTCCCAACAACCCAAGAGTCCAGCAACCTGGGCCACCTTTGCAGGTGCTGCTGCCCAGCCTTGGGCTCCTGCTGTCTCTGTGGGTAACTGTTCTGCTGTGGTAAAGCAACAGGTGTCTGCAGTCACTTCAGCTCGGGGCAATTAGGTTTTCCATTCCTACTCTCTCCAGAGCCTCTGGGCTGCCCAGAAAGTCATAGACACACTTAGCACTATCTCTGTTTGATACCTTGAACTTAGAGTTGAATTTCATTTGGGATATTTGCCAAACTGCACTAAAAAAAGATTTAGAGCAAGTCCATGTAGTGTCATTTGAGTTTCTGAAATTGCCTGTGAAGCCCAGGATATCAAACTGTACGCTTCGTGACAAGTGACAATGAGCAGCTACCCTCCAGAGGCGGAGTCAGTGCAGGCGAGAGGCACAGAGGTTGCTGGTAAGAAAGCAGGGAGAAATGCAGCAACACTTGAGATAATTTTTAAACAGCTGAGGAAATTGAAATGAAAGTGTGGCAGGTATGCCTTAGGTATTTATTTTTAAAATGATACTTTGTGCTTTGATCTGAATTGTACAGGGATGCCTATCTTTCCCCACTTTCTTTCAGGAGAAATGAAAGAAAAGTAGTACTATTAAAATGAATACTGACCAAGGGACTGCTGATTTGTCCCATTATGTACTACTAAAAATTTAACTTTTTTTAAAAGAAATTCTTTGACCTTATGAGTCAGCTAATTGCTATGCGGATGTACCATTAAAAAAAATAAAGGCAGGGTAAATTTAAGTGCATTTCAAATACTTGAAGTTGTGACATTTTTGAATGGAAGGTTAAAAGTTAACTACTCTTGCCAGAAAAAATATTTATACAGATGAATCAATGACCTACATTTTTTTTTTAACAGTACAAAATAAAACTCTTTGAGTTTTCTAACCATTCTTTGTGGGCAGCCTGTTTGCTTTCTAAAGTGTAAATAAAAGTATCTGGGTTTTACTTCCTGTGTAAGTGCATGTGCTGATTTCGGACGTGTGCCCCATCTGTCACCCACGATTGCTGCACTGACAGCGAAGGCTCTTTCTCTACATGGGTGTGGCTGGAACGTGGCAGAATTTTCTGTACTGCGCACCCTGCTGTTGTGTCTGAGTCGCTGTTTGTTTAAAAACCGATGAAGAGTGGTAGTGCTGAGCCCGGTCCTTCTCACACTCCAACCTGCACTGAGTGCTGTCAGCCCTTATTCAGCAAAACACCAAACACTTGCCAATTTGATTCATTCCTTTGTGTAAATCAACACCAATTTCCCGATGATTTATCTGGGGTTACACTCCAAAACATACTTTGTGTTTTATATGGTAAAGAGTGACCCACTAGCAACCTGACGAGAAGACTCCAATTCCCATTCTCAGATAAATGTGTGCAACTAGTTCATTAGAGCCTTATGCTTGCTGCAGAATGAACTTAGATAATCTCCTCCGCTTGAAAGATGCCAGCTTCCCGTAAATATCCTTTAGGCTTTTCTCAAACAGATTTGAACATTACAGAAAATTATTTGAGTGGCTATTTTCTCAATTCCCCCCAGGCTAGGACATAACTCATGCCACTATAGGTTGCAGAGGAGAGAAGACTGATCATCACCTACAGGGGATGCCTTAGGCTTCATGCAGTAGGACCTAGTTCTCTGGGGTGAGAAGGGCCGCCAACAAATCTTAGTTTGAAAAGCATTCTGATTTAAAAAAAAAAAAAAAAGCTTTGGTCACAATTCAGTTAACAGACAGCCAAAGTGGATGTGAACACAGTTTCTTTAGGTTCTCCCATGATAAATGTTAATAGTAAGCTTCTGATTTACCCACAATTTGATTTTGACTGGGGTTGGAGATGAGTGTGAAAGCTATAGTTATATTTAGTTTTTACATTTTAAAATTGGATTTTATCCACCACATGTTGATGAAGATGCCAATATTGTGAATTGACTATAGTCTAGTTGGCCCATGTAGTGCATGGGTAGGAGTGTGAAATTTGATTCACCTCCTTGAAAACCACTCATTTATAAAGAAGTAAAATTCTGTGATAAAACAGTGCCCGTAGTATTTTTTCAGAGTAGTGTTCTGATTTCAATTCATGTAAAAAATGAAAGCAGGTGTTCCACTGTGTTGCTCTTTGAGGTATCCATGACTCTGAAGTCTAGGGTCCTCCCTCATGGGGATGTGGGAGTGTGAAAGGGTGCTCTCTATTTAGCCAGTCACTGTAAGCATTAGGATGTGCAACAAAAGTAGACATCACCTCTCCCTATGGTCAAGAGTCTAGATATGTTTTTTCTTTAGCCTGTTAATTATTTGAAAATCTCACTGAAATTATTTTTATCTTGATTTAATGGAAAAAATTTTAATTCCATAAGTTTCTTTTAAAACTCAAATGCTCTAATATATTTATGCATATTATCCTTTAATCTGCAGCATGCAAGACAATTACTCTCTTGCATCCGTATTTGCAGAAGCTCAATTACCCTGTTGGCACTACATAATCCATGATAATGATAAAATGTCAAGCATTATTAATTTTGGAATTTTAATAAATTCCAAAACATGTCTTAATCATTCACTTTCTCCTTTTTAAACTTTATTTTACAGAATTATTTTTCCCATGAAATTAACAGAAAAGATACCTTAACTTTCAAAAGAAAATAGAAAGGGGAAAAGAGCCAGCCAGAATATTTCTGACCCATCCTGACTTTCCATGTTTGTTAAGTGGCTAGATCATAGATTTCTTATACAAGAACACCTGGAATTAGAAGAACTATAAATAGAATTCAAACATTCTTTAAAAAGATTAAATTCATGAGATTTAAGTCTCTTTTCAATATAGGCTTTTTTTTTCTACTAACACTTTCTTTAGTATTTTTGAAAAGTCCATTTGCTGAATATTTTTTCTTTTGAACCTTTCCTTTTGGTATTTGTAACATTGATTTGTGGCTCTCCACCAAATAAATTCTTCTACAAAGTATTGCGTGATTTAAAAAGATAAATGTTTTTGTAAAGATCAGTAGATTCCTGCCACTGTCCCACCCCCTCCTCCATGGAGTTCAGGGTATTCTCTAAATAACTTTTAAATACCCTCTAACAGGAAGGCATTGTACATTAACGTCTGAAAATGTATTTCTCATTCTAATTTTATATCATTACACTGCAGAGCTGAAGTTTATGCATTCTAAGATATCTTATTGCCCAAAATATTTTTTTTCTCTTTGCATTACAGAATGTCCTAGCAAGACTTTTTATGGTCAGCTAGAAATTCAAATAACATTACGAGCAGTGAACTGTTTCTAGTATTATATTTGAAGACGTTTGGTATGTAAGTGTAACTTAAATCATAATATTTACAAAACTCTTACTAAAACTTTATTTTTTGTGTTATAATAGAATCTTTCCTCAACTAAATTGTAACTGAAAATAAGCATTTTATAAGCTAAGTAATAAAAAGTGGCCTTAAATGTAAATCACCAGCTCTATAGTTGGTTGTTTTAATCGACAGAATCCTTGAGCAGGTTTTCAAAGTAAAAATTTTCATCTAGATAGAATAAGGAGCAAAAACTTTCCTACAAAAGAAGTTTGAGAAATTTCTGCAGCGGCTGTTCTGTCTTTTCACAGGTACTTAGAAACTTCAAGTAGCCTCTTCTAAGGGTTCCCCGTAGCATTGCTACTACCTCTTGCTGTATGTTCTCCAGAAGAAATAATGTGCACGTTAACCTTGTCGTCCCTTAACTCCTCCTTCGTGCACGATCCTGCTAAGCGGTACTGGGCTTCCAAGAGCTGAGAGATCACTTTGTCTCGCGAGGCTGGAGTTTATCGTTCTCGGCGACGACTTTTCTGTATATAATTGCAAGTGATTGTGTAGTTGTCATCTTTGCTTTTACGACACTTGGCAATACCTGTAACGTGTCCGACTCCTTAATAGAAACGCAATCCGCACTTTCGCTGTTCCTGCTTTCGCAAATCCGCACATCGATTTGCGGGATGTTTCCAGGGACGCGGGGTAACAAAAAGAGACCCGCCTGGCTGTTTTGAAGGCTCTAAGGCAACGCAGCATGCAAAATTCAACCCCACCAAACACGAATTGGTGAAAATTCCTCCCATTTCCGACCATAAGGGCCAAAGCCTGTTCTGACGGAGGTTTTGGCAAGAGGCTGCGCCCTCGGGTGAAGGGCCACCGCGTGGCGGCCCCCGGGAAGGTGGCCCGAACCCACAGCCCCCGACCAGACGGCAGCGCCCTTGAGGAGAAGGGAGGGGAGGCGGCAACGGTACCCCGGGGACCCCCGGGAGGGCGACGACGGTGCGGGGCGAGCAGAGTGGGGTTGGGGCGGTCGCTGTCCCCAAGCCATTGCCGGGCGGGCTTCTGCAGACGCGCAGCGCGGAATGGCGTCCGCTGCACAGCCAGCCCGGCGCCCCGCTGCTGGAGGCCTCGGAGACCAGAACACGACTCTGCGGGCCCAGCGCGGCCAGCACCCGAGCGCACACCCGAGGGCTTCATTCCCCACAATGGAAGCCAGGCTGGTAGATCGTCTGTCAGTGCTCTTGGAACGTTTGGACTTCCGTGATGCTTTATAAGGGACATGCCCCTTAGCAGGCATCCTCTTACTGGGGACACATAAACTTCCTGTAGGGTACACTGTCCCATACTCCAGGCCCGACCCCTTCCAAGGTCACAGACAAGGGTCAGAACTCTGCACTGCTCCTTTGCAGCCATGGGATCTCAGGGAAGTTATTTAACCTCTGACTTTGTGGATGGGTTTTCGCATCTGAAAAATGGAAATAAGTTTGCGAGGAACAAGTGAGAATGGATAGAACATACTGTGCATAGTGCCTGACCTATAGTAGCACTCCGTAAAGCCTCAGCGAAAATACATGAAAGTAACCCTGAGAAAAATTTCCTGAGGCCTACACAGTTGTGCTTTTAAAATTTATTTTAAACCAAGGCAGTTCTATACATACAGTGGAATATTATTCAGCCCTAAAAAGGAAGGAAATCCTGTCACAGGCTACGACATGGATGAAACTTGAGGATGTTATGCTAAGTGAATACGCCAGTCACAGAGGGACAAATACTTGATGATTCCACTTATTTCATCTACCTAGAAATAGATAACTTCATGGAGACAGAAAACATGTTGGGGAGGGAAAAGGGGGAGTTGTGCAGTTGGAGAAGGTGACAAAGTTCTGGAGATGGATGATAGCTATGGGACACAGCAATTTGAATGTATTTAATAGGACTGACTGAAAAATGGCTAAGATGATAAATGTTATGTGTATTTTGCCATAATTAGAACTTTATATTTTTTTTTCAAAAACTAAAAAATGTTTTAAATTGAACTAAGATATACACATACAGGATACAACACCCGAGTATACAATACAACCCATGCATTTAAACACACTTAGGGAATACACCCAGAGCAGGAAACAGATCGTTTCTTCATTCCAGAAGTCTCTTTTTTCTTTTCTACATCATCCCTGCCCACCCTTTTTCTGTCATCATTATTCACTCTAAAATTATCCCTTATGGAAATGAAGGAGACCATGGGAGGAAGAAG
>PISX010024263.1:0-28227 GCA_004024625.1 Mellivora capensis
CCATAAGTGACTCTTAATCTCACAAAACAAACTGAGGGTTGCTGGGGGGAGGGGGTCGGGAAAGGTGGGTGGGGTAATGGACATTGGGGAGGGTATGTGCTATGGTTAGTGCTGTGAAGTGTATAAACCTGGCGATTCACAGACATGTACCCCTGGGGATAAAAATTTGTTTATAAAAAATAAAAATTAAAAAAAAATATTATCCTGGTCAAAAAAAAAAAAAAGGGTCATTTCATGTAAGTAGGCTGACCATAGGATTTATCATTCAAAATGGGACATTTTTAAAAATGAAATGGGGCAGTAATCATTTTACAGAACAAAAGATGCAAACGGCAACTGTCCTGAGAAAACCAGAATGTGTGACTGCTCTAAATGTGACCCTGCTTTCTTAGGAAGATAAAAATCCATCTGACCACATCCCAAGCCATTGGCCATCTGACCTCTTTTCTGGAATTCCTCCAAGAAAAGGATACTCATTCCTACATAGGGGAGCTTATTCTCCTGCTGGACTGGTTTGGTTATTAAAATATTCTTTCTGGGGCACCTGGGTGGCTCAGTCATTAAGCATCTGCCTTCAACTCAGGTCATGATCCCAGGGTTCTGGGATCAAACCCTGCATTGGGCTCCCTGCTTGGCGGGAGGCCTGCTTCTCCCTCTCCCACTCCCGCTGCTTGTGTTCCCTTTCTCACTGTGTCTCTCTCTGTCAAATAAATCAACAAAATCTTAAAAAAAAGATCTTTCTGCCATTGACATGGTATTTGCGGAACATTCACTTAACTTTCTGCTTCCTATCAGGGCAGTCTAGAACAAATTGGCTGACTTTTTTGTCTGACTGCTCAAAGGGTGGTGAGTGGTTTTCTCTGTTAAACTAACTTCCTCAGAGCTACTTATCATGTCTCTTCCCTTTTACTTCCCCAGTTCCTGCTGGAGTGAATGACTCATAGACTGATGGTGGACTGGCTCCTCTACCAACAGTCCGAGTCTCAGGAGAGGTCCTAGTTAGGAGAAATAGTGAAGGACACCTAGTCCATCCCCTTGCCCAGCACTCACATTTCCTCTAAGATACCCTTCCAGGCTTTTGCTTCCTCCTTCTTTGAACATTTCCGGTGAGTGGGGAACTTACTGTCTTCAGAAGTAGACTTGTCCATCTCTTCCCATCTCATAAGTGAATGGAGAATGTTCTGCCCAAGCTTTTCAAAGTCTGTTGCAAGATCTACTCTTTGAAGAGTTTTATCATAGGTCAAAATTAATTCTAAGAATTTGCTCATTTTATCTCTCTCAAATAAATAAATACAATCTTTAAAAAAAGTAGTATGGCTGGGACACAGGCGAGGACCCAGGGTCCCACTCTGGGCATCTTCTTACTGTTACACCCATGGCCGTGTGTGTTGTCCGGAGACCATGTCTAGACTTGGGATTGGCTCGCTGAGGTCCTGTGTGGCCAGCAGCCAAGTCCATGGCCTGAGGGAGCTGGGGACAGACAGAAACAGGACTTGGGGAAGGTCGAGACCAACCGCTAAGTCCCTGTAACAATCTGAGTAGGAAACGTCAAGTGTTTCAGGGCTGCACAGTGAGACTTAGCATGAAATTTCATTGCTTTGTTCACTTCTTAACCCTGAAAACGTAACTGGCAGGTTCTCAGAATTAACTCCCAAATTCCTTCTTCCAGTATGGGCATTCTAATTATTATTCTTCATTTTGAATGTTTTAAACCCACTGTACAGAGAGCAATATTCAATATGCAGACACCAGTGAACCTACCCCACAAATTGAATGAGTACCAACATATATCCATATATTTGTTTCATATCTTATTTCTTAAGAAATATTCTTAATATTCTTAAGAAAAAGAATATTGCAAATATAATTAAAGCCCAGCCCTCTCCCCACCCCCCATTCCCTTCCTCACCAAGAATAAATGCTGCCCTGAGGTTGGTATATACCATTTCAGCACTTCTTTTTTTTTTTTTTAACTTTGGAACACATGTATATAGTCTTTTAAAAAAAGGGAAAAAATGCATATGTAGCAGTTGTGTACCTTAAAATTTTATGTAACTGGTATTTTTCTCTAGGAATGTTTGTGACTTTGTTTTTTTCACCTGATACTATTTTTTGATATTTGTTCATGCTGCTACTTGTAAATCAAACTCACTCAACCTCACTTCGCTATAGGATACTGTAATGAATAAACCTCCTTTTTTCTATATTCACTGCTCTCTTGAGAGAGATTTTTACAAAAATATTCTGGGAAGGAGACTCTAGAGTTGACTTAGGTATCCTTCCTCCGGCTTCTATTGTATTCTCGGTATGGCCTTTCTGTACCATTTATCATACCATTTTCATCACTGATCATCTTTCTTCCTAACTAGACCAAAAAATACTCAAAAGTGGATACTATTCCATTCATTCATGCAGTCATTCATTCAGCAAGTGTTTTGGTTACCAATTATATTCGAGGGAGTTTGCTGTGTATATATTGAAAGACAAAGACCAAAAATTCCATAGAGATGCAGCCCAGAATGGAGGCTGTGAACTGGACTGGAGTTTTACGGGCTAGACTCATCACCGAGTGGAGTCTTACTTTGTTTTGCAGTGAAGCAGACCAGCACTGAATCCTTGAGAGGCCGCCTACAGATCCGAGGCTCTGGCTCCCCTGCTGCCAGCCCTGTTCTCCTTCCTTGGGCGAAACTGTCTGGGGCTGGGCACTGCCTGTGCCCTTTGCATGGGCCTTTCCCAACTTGGCGACTTCTCTCATTGATGGTAACTGTTTGGGCCTCGTAAATCTTCAGGCTTGTTGTGCCTCACACAGAGGAATGTGGGGGAGGCGGGGCTGCTGTCCAGTCTGCGGAGCAGAAAGTGAGGAGGTAGAAGGGTCCAAGAGTAGGTACAGCGTTCTGGGCTACCGACGACCTGTACTAACCACACAGATAAACGGTGCTTCGTTTCATCCCCCATGCAGCTGTGTTCCTGCGAGTTTCTTCCTGTGTTTCACTCCGTTTTTGCTTTTTATGAGGAATGACCCATTATATAAAGTTGGTGTCGACCATAATTTCATCATTCATTTTGACAATTCAAAATGGCCTCAATTATGCCGTATAGTGTTTTCTCAAATTCTACCTTCCACAATATTAATATCCATTTTCCTTTTCTTAACTTTGCCTTTTTCTGATGGATCTTTGTTCCTCCTTTTTTTAATTAATACATTCTTCATATCTTCTTGTTGTATACGTTGTTCATATGTGTTATATTTTTGGTTTGGGACTATTTACTTTTTGATAAAGAAATGCAATCATTTTATATTTACTACTTTTGTGTTCTAGTAAGTAAATTGAAGCAAATAATTTTTCATTTATATTTTGTACCTTATTTTACATTTTCTGATTTTGGTACTCTCATCTTTTGTGTATGTTTTTGTGGTTTGTTTTGTTTTTGCTGTGTGATTATGTTCTATCGTGTGTCTTAATATTTTACAGTGGGGGTCAAGATACAAAATATTCTGATTCTCAGTGTCTTAAAGATTGATTTCACATATATAAAGCATATAATTGAATGTACACTTCTTTATCAAAGACAAGACACGGTAATATTTGGTCTGCCCCTGCCCAAGGAGCAAATTAGCATGCCGTCATGACCCTGCCCTTCCTGTCCCTCAACTGTCTGTCACTTTCATTCGTGGTCACAGATACTTTTTAATTATTATATCATTATCATATTAATTGCATAATTAATTGGATGGTGGTATGTTATGTATATTAAGACACTACTAGTTTTTCTTTATTTTGTCTTTATTTATTTTTTACTAGTTTTCCTTCAAAAGGAGGTTTGCTTGTCACTGTGTTTGATTTTCCTGAACACTCTAAATCCTTTCACTACAATGTCCCTGTTCTTCTACAATGTCCGTGTTCTTCACACGGATATGTGAGCAGGAGAGCCAGAGAGGAGGGGAAGCTTGCATAGCAGGGAAGCCTATTTCTAGGTAGTTCTGAGAGGCAGTTACCTAGTTTTCTGGTCTCTCTATCCCTTGTGACCCAGTGTATGTCCAGTAGGGACCCAGGGTTGGAGTGAGATGCTGCTTAATAACTAATCTTCTTGTTATTTAAAAGAGAATAATGGAAGGAGGAACCACGAAGCATTAATGTTCAATGTGGAGGGAGTGAGACAATCCTGGATAATAGTTTTAAGGTTTCAAGATTCTGTGATTTACAAATTTGGTCACCTGTCAGTTGTTGTTTTTTTTTATAAAGATTTTATTTATTTGACAGAGAGAAATCACAAGTAGGCAGAGAGGCAGGCAGAGAGAGAGAGAGGAGGAAGCAGGCTCCCCACCAAGCAGAGAGCCCCATGCGGGACTCGATCCCGGGATCCTGAGATCATGACCTGAGCCGAAGGCAGAGGCTTAACCCACTGAGCCACCCAGGCACCCTCACCTGTCAGTTTTAAGAAGGGTGTTTGCCTAGGGGGCATTTCCTCTTTGACCACTTACTTGAGACAGGATGGCTGGTGGCCAAACCTTTGGTAATTTGAAGACTTGGCTGTTGCCTTTGAATTTGTACTTTGCTAGCTGTTCCATTTTAGGTGCATTATGCTATCTCTCTGAGCCCTTGATTCCTCTCTGTTAATGGGAATAATAATACTCTCTGTACAGAATTAAATGAGGTAGCAAACATAAAGCATTATGTCTGTGCCTAGTAGATCTCCAGTCCTCAATTTAAAAACATTGGAGATTTTTAGATTTGCTGCCTAAGCAATTCCCAAATTGATCAAATTTCCAAAAATTCTTTATACAACTTAATACAATTTTCCAAATTTGCTTTATACAATGGGCCACCAGTCCATAGAGAAATGTACAGATGGTAATCTCTGTGGTGATCGTTGGGAAGGAAGGACACTGACCCACTGACTTGTGCTTGGGGCGTATTAACCAAAGTGTTTTCACAACCGTACACTCAGCCTTCTCTAACCTGCTGATTCTGAATTTCTCAGATCTTCTGCCTTAGTTACCCCATCTCTCTGACTTTTGATGACCTCTCTGCAATGTGTGTTACATTGTTTATCCCTCTCTTCCACTCACAGACAGATGGTTTGATGAGATTTCCTTTTCCCTCACCCTCATGCTCCCCTCATTCTGACCCACTTATCACTTCTCAGCATTGCCTTTGCACTCCTGGATCACCATTTATCCACATCTCCTCTGGAGCTCATTATTTAGTGGTGTCCTCTCTGTTAGGCCTCATCGAGGTGCATCCCAAGCTTTCTTATCTGTTCTTCTTGGAGACTTGTGCCTATCCCCAGGGCTTCCATGACCACCTTTTTTGACTCCCAGTTCTTTATCTCCATCCAAGGTCTTGATCCCATTCCAGTTAGTTACTGAACATCACCTCCTGTGGATCCTGCAGAAACTTCAACCTCAGCATGTCTCAAACTGTCACCTTTATCTTCTTCCCATTCTTCTGTGCTGTCTCAGGGAATGTACCATGCTTTATCGAGGGACACCCATCAGAAGCCCTAAAGGTCAAAGTTCACCTGTCCTGCCTCCTCTCAAGTTTGCAGAGCTGTTGAAGTCTTGGCTGGAAGTCACGCCAAGTCCATCATGCTCTTTGCCCCCACGACTGCTGACTCACTTCTGGCCTTTCCCATCTGTGTCCAGATTGAAGCCAGAGTCCCTTTGCTTCTGGTTCACTCCCTTCTGATATGTGTTCTCCTTGTGCTAGGAGAATAATGGTTTTAAAATTTAATGTTTCTAATGTTACTTTCCCCATCTTTGAAACCCGATAATGTCTTCTCATAAACTTTAGGATGAACCCCCAAATCCTAACCATGGCAAACAAAGTCTTTCATCATGAGGCCTCTGCCTTCCTGTCCTGCTGCACTTTTCACCAACTTCTATTAACCTCCTAGGGTTCAACTCATGCCAAAATATGTACACTGATCTGAAGACTCCGACTTGTTCTTGCTACCTTCCCTTTAAACATGTCCTCCTCTTTGTCTGGAATACCCTCCCTTTCCTTTATCATCTGTAATTTCCTCTTATTCCTTGAGACCAAGCTCAGCTGTCACCTTTCCACAAGACTTGCCATGAACCCCTGTGTTCCTTAGGCAGAAGCTGGTTCTCAGCAATGGATGATGAACAGAAGTGACTTCGTTACTTGTGGGCCCAGACTATTAATAGCAGTGTGCTGGTTCCACGCCTCTCTTTCTCTCCCACAGAACCTTCGAGGCCATATGTTACAGATGGTATAGCTGCAAGAAAGCTCTTCTTTCTCTCTTACTTTCTCAGTCAGGTTCCCACAGAAAACAGGTGGTACCTTTGTAAGGGAATCTGTAAATAATTGTTTTAATAAGAGAATAATTTACAGAGAGGTGGGAAACGTTAAAGGAGCCAGCAAGGGGGGTTGAGGCCTCTGGGCACCAGCAACAGGACAGAGGTGGAAATGGTATGCCTAGAGCCACGTTGTGAACTGCAGCTAAGGAAGAGGGTCCCTAACAGAAGCTCTAGTCCTAGGATGATATGGTGACCAGCATAATTGCAACAAATCTGAAAGCAGTGTGAGTTATAAATACTCCAGTCCCTCTTCTTCTCCCGTGGGATCTTCAGCTGGTGCTTCCACATCGGCCAAATCCAACTGAAACCAAGGGGTAACGGAGCTCAAATGATGTAGCCTCTGGAGGTTAGCCTCCCAGTGAAGATAGCACAAATCATCTGGGGGATAGAATGAAGAATAATCAGCATGTACCCCAACAGTAGCATTTGATACTCAACTGAGGCTTGGTGAAGGTTTCCCTACTAAGTGGGTTTCTAGTGAAGGGTAGGAGGAAAGATTAAGGCTTAGTCTATTTTAACAGTGGCCTCTAAATCATCCTTCCAGGACTGGTAATAAATCATATCCTTCAAGAAACCTTCCCTGAACCCTCAAGATGGAGTAAATGCCCTTCGCTGTGTTCACTTAGCTTCCAGTTCCTACTACTTTTATAACACTTACTAAATTATGATGAAATTGTATCTCTTTATGTGTCTGTCTCCCTCACTAGACTCCAGGCTCCGTAGGAACTTCATCTTATGCATCTTTGAAACTTTAGCTCCTGGCATGTGTCTGTCATCTAAGTTTGCTCACTTTGTTAGATTTTTTGCAAAAAACATACATTTTACACCAACTTCTAAGTCCTCAAATTGCAAACTGTCTCTCATATGGCATTGAGACTACATATGACGCACGGAGAACTAATGAGCAGTGGTTCAGAAAGCATGATATAAAATTGACATGGGAGATGAGGTTGAATTTCTGGTCCACTGAGGGAACAAGTACAACTGTCCCATCCCTTTATGTGTGATAGTAACAAACCCTGTCAACCAGAACATTGAGGAACAGCAGTGTGGGACAGGTGTCTTGCAATATGGGTGCTTATGGCTTGTGACCAACCTTAGGATACAGGTAGGCACACTAAGGCTAAAGACAAAACTTTGACAGTTGTTTCAGGTTTGCTTAGTGGCAAAGGGTCTTTCTGTTTGAAAACAGGGCGGTATAATGGAAAGCCCATGGGCAATAGGGTTGGATTAATTTGAGACTAAATTATAGGACACCACTTTATCAGTTTGCACTAGTTTCTTAATTGTTCTGAGCCTCAACTTCCTCATCTGTAAGACCTACAGAAAGGGGTTGTGTGGGGCTCAAAATGAGAAAGTTCTGTGAAGTTCAAGGTTTAGTATAGGCACTTGCTATGAATTTGTTCCTTTTGCTTTCCATCAATGGCATCACGCTTGGGTATGGGAGGTGATGTGATGAGAAATTGTGTTCTATCCTACACGCTCTATAGAAGTTTAGCTTTGGAGTTGCCATTGTAAGTAGATATGGAGGGATGCCAAAGACATCTAAAATGTCTTTTAGACATTGTCTTTTAGACATCTTTTAGATATGATTCATGCAAACAGATATCTGAAGCTTTTGAACTAAAGCAACTGGATCAGGTCTGAATATGCCTTGTGTTAATCTGTGAACATAAGCTGAGTCTTTGAATCTGGCATTGTGGCAGGTAGGAGCTCCTGTGTTCTTACCCAACGTCCTCTGCTCTTTATTTCATTATAGCCTTTCAGTGCCCTTCCTGAGGCTGCCCGACACTCATTTCCCGCCCCTTCTCCTCCTTTACAACCCCACACTCACCACAACCACACAACAGGCAGTGAACAGAGCTGACGTAGAAGGGAAGCACGAAATCTCCCAGATAAAGTGAGGAATGTGAAACCAGTCTCTCCATTTTCTGCTGTCAGTTCTTGCAGAGCGTCAGAACATAGTCCCATAGCAGACAATGCCATCTTGTGGTTCTTGTGAAAATCATTCCTTGGAAAAATCCAAAAAGGTCATTGTCTATATTTCACCACTAGTGTTCCTTCCTGTCAAATTTTTACAGATGAAGTCAAGATCCCGTAAGATTTCACCTAACAAAAACAGAAGCCAGGTTATTGATAAAGCAGCAGGTCACTCTACTGTGGGAAAATCCCATTGCCCTATCTGTAAAGACTTTTAAAACAATTATGCATTTGACAGAAAGATAAAGGCAGGCTGGCTCCATGGTTTGTTTTCCTTGGGGAGCAGTCATGCATTACCTTCTAGAATAACATAGCCTGGAATACGGATTCCCATGCCATACTGTCGTCCTGTGTGTCAGCACTTTGAATAGTGAGTGCAGTGCAGAAAGTCCTCATCCACACTTGTCCGAAAATGTTTCCTCTGGGTTACGATCTGCACATAAAGGTTTCAGCAGCAGAAGCTTTTTGGGCCACCTTTTGGTGTTACATGAGTGTTGTGGGTTCAGTTATATTTCCTTGGAACATAAAAATGGGAGGTTTTGGTTTGGTACCTTTGAAACCTCAGGGAAATCAAAACCAGAACTCATATTGGATGCTGAAGTGATTAATCCATAGTGCCTTGTGAGTTGAAATAATGATTTGATGCACTGGAATAATTCTGCAGCAATATTCTGTTTCTCTTCCAGTCAGAAGTGACCAGAAACAGCATTTAAAAAAAAATCTTGCATTAGCACATCTTGCATTAGTGCTTTTATATATAATAAACATACTAATCAATATTTCTTGTATTGTTTATAACCCAGTTCTAATGGAATGTAGTAAAAGCAAACTTAAACTGTGTGATTTTGAATGAGTAATCTTTAAAATTGGTCATATACTATATTGAACCGCTTTGATAGCATCTATGGGAATAACCTGACCATGTTTTGGAAGACAATTTGCCCTTTTAAGACATCACATCTATCTCACAAAATTTATTGATTCAGTCAGTAAATATGCTTTGAGGGCTTACTAGGTCCCAGATATTCTCTGAGGGGTTAATTCCCAGAAAGGAAAAGATATGTTTCTGCTCTCAAGGAATTCATAGTGTAATATGAAAAACAGACAAGTAAATAAGCAATTACAAATGCATGTAGTTGGTTGTATAATTGGAGCTGTTAGGGGTTATATGGGCAAACACCTGGGACAACACAGAAATCCAATCTTAAGAATAAATAGGCTTCTAGATGAAGGTGACAAAATAAAAGGTGAGAAAAAGTTTAGGTGAAAGAGGTGAGAAATAATATTTCACACAGATAGAAAAATGTGTGCTTTTCTGGAGACTGTACCAATTGGGGCAACACTTAAAGTAACCATTGTAAACTAGTATAATAACCTCAATAACATTTCCACTTGTTTTTCTTCATTAATTTTTTTTTTTTTACTTTCAAACCCATTCTAGACAGAGCAGCCTGTGACCCTTTAAAAAATTTAAACTATAGCACAATAACTCAGAAAACTGTACAAAGAGATACACTCAAAAATACCATTAAAAATTTAGTTAAGGGACACCTGGGTGGCTCAGTCGGTTAAGCATCTGTCTTCTGCTCAGGTGATGATCCCAGCATCCTTGGATCAAGTCCCACAGTGGGCTCCCCCGAAGTGGGGAGCCTGCTTCTCCCTCAGCCTGCCACTTCTCCCTGCTTATGCTTCCTCTCTTTCTGACAAATAAATAACATCTTTTAAAAAATTAAGTTAAAATTCTAAAAATTGTTCAAGTTATTCCAGACAAGAAAATAGAAACACAGGAATAAGAAACAGAGTAAATAAACTTACAAAATGGTACATGTAAACTCTAACAAATGAATAACTGCCTTAAATGTAAATGGTCTAAATACAGTAATTAAAAGACAGAGATTGGCAAAATAGATGAACTATTCATATTAAATACCAAAAATACAGGATGAAATGAAATGAAATGAATGAATATGACAAAAAATTGATAAATTTGAACTTAGCAAAATTAAAACCTTTTATTCTATCTACACTCAGTTAAGGGGGATTAAAAGACAAGGTATAAAGTAGGAGAAAATACTTACAAATTGTGTATATGACATAGATACTGCATCTGGGATATAGAAAGAACCCTTCAAAACTCAATAGTTAAAACAGTCCCCAAACAATCCAATTAGAAAATGAGCAAATATATGAATAGACATTTCACTGAAGAGGATATATGGATGGCCAATAAGCACATGAAAACACATCCAACGTCATTAGCTGTTAGAAGAGTGCAAAATAAAACCACAATGAGTAATTTTTTTTTCCAGGTGCAAATTATAGGAAGTTTTTATTGTATCCTGAACAGAAGAGAAATGCTCAGTTGTCAAAAAACTACAAACGGATCCCTGGCTCTGGGTGGGTGGTGGTGTGAAGACAGGGCCCGCCCCTGTGAGCCCAGGGTCAAGCTGCTGATGAACACAGCCAATAGGCCCAGGAGGCTCAGGGAGTGTGAGAGGGAGCTCAGACCCCAGGTTCCTCCGTTTGGGGTCCTCCCTCCTTTTTATTTCTGTAAAACCCAGAACTGGAGGGACTTTGGGGTACCAAGTCTCCCTGCAAATATTGCCATCGGATATGAAGTATACAGAGTAAAAACCCAATGTGACAAATGGGTGGGCCTGAGCAGAGGTGGGTTTTTTTTTTTTTTTGAAGAGGAAAACATCTTTTTAATTCAAACTTTCATTTAATCAAAAGTCAAAATGAATACTTGATCAGTGGAATTTATGGAATTGGTGAAACAATCAAAAGATAGTAAATTCTTAGAATAATTATATTTTATCCCATCTCATTGAATTATAACTTGATTTCTTTTTTTATCATATCTATAGTTTATATCTCAATCAGTGTAGCTCAGAAGTATCATCTAGACCTCTCAAACTAAAGATCACCAAGTGCTTTGTTTCAGAGCTGGGTTGTGTGCCCTGGAAAGAAGTTCCCAGACCTTTAGATGAGATTCGAAAAGATACTGCCCAGCAGAGTTCCCCTCCAAATGCCCTTTATGGTGTTCAGAATATAGATACAAAAAATCACAAATTGAATCCAAAATTATAAAATTTAAAAATAATGACAACACCAGATTCCTGCAAGGATTTACAGAAACTGGATGACTCATACATTTCTGGTACGAATGTAAAGTGGTACAGCCATTTTACCAAAAAGAGTTTGTCAGTTTCTTTTAAGTCTAAAAATTTACTACTCTGTGACCAGCAATTGCATTTGTCCCAGCAAAATGTATGCTTAGACTCACAAACACATGCATGTGAATATTCACAGCAGCATTATTTGCAATAGTCAAAGACTAGAACGAACTCTGATGTCCTTCATGATTAAATGTTTCAACAAACTGTGGTACATCCCTACTGCATAATACTACTCAGCAATAAAAAGGAATGAACAACTGATGCACAAAACACCTGAATGAATCTCCAGAGAATTATACTGAGTGAAACACGCCAGTCCTCAAAGGTTACGTGCTTCATGATTTCATTTATAAAGCATTATTTAAATTGCAAAATTATAGAAATAGCAAACAGATTGGTGATTGTCATGGGAGGAGACTGGAGAGGAGAACAAGAGGGAGGTGGATGTGGTTGCAAAGGGCAACTATAAAGGATCCTGTGGTAATGGGCTTGTCCTATATCTTGACAGTGCTGATCATACTTGGGCCTCCTTAGGCAGTTGAATTTCACAGAACTCACACCACAGGCTGAGAGAAAAATTTTCAAAAGACTAACATCAAAGACTATTTTCTAAAATTTCCCCAATAACTCTTGAAGCTCAACAATAAGAAAATCAACAGCCTTATTTTAAAAATGTACAAAATAGACCTCTATCTATTAAAGAAATTGAATCAATAACTAATAATCTTCCAAAACAGAAAGCACCAGGCCCAGAGGGGTGCATTGGTGAATTTTACATTGGTGTACTCATATATTTAAGGAAGAAATTGTATTAATTATCTACAACCTCTTTCAAAGAATGGAAGCAGAAGGAATAATCCCTAGCTCATTCTATGAGGCCAGCATTACTCTAATAACAAAACCAGACAAAAGACATCATAGGAAAACTACAAACCAGTATCTTTTGTAAATATAGATACAAAAAATCACAAATTGAATCCAAAATTATACACCACAAGCAGATGGGATTTATCTCAGATATGCAAGGCTGATTCAACATTTGAAAATCAGTTCATGTGACCTAGCACTACCAACAGGCTAAAAAAGAAAAAATGTATAATCTTATCAGTAGTTGCAGAAAAAGCATTTGACAAATCCAATACTCACTCATGATAAAAACTTGGTAAACTAGAAATAGAGGAAAATATCATAAACTTGATAAAGATTACCTACAAAAATTTTACAGCCAGCATCATATTTAATGGTGAGAAACTAGAAGCATTCCCACTAAAATCAGGTGGAAGACAAAGATGTCCCTTCTCACCATGCCTTTTCAACATTGTACCGGAAATCCTTGCTAATACAATAAGACCAAAAAAAAAAAAAAAAAGGGATAAAGAATGCATACAGATTGAGAATGGAGAAATAAAACTGTCTTTGCTAACAAATGACATTACTGTGTAGAGAATCTGAAAGAACTGATGGAAAAAAACTTGAAAATAACAAGTGATATATAGCAAGATTAATATATAAAAGGCAGTTGTTTTCTTATACAGCTACAATGAATAAGTGGTATTTGAATTTAAAAACACAGTATGTTAGTCAACAAAAAATGAAATACTTAGGGGTAAATCTATCAAAATATGTACAAGATCTATATCTTGTACAAAAGTCAAACAAAACTCTTGATGAAAGAAATCAAAGACAAACTAAATCAGTGGAGAGATATTCCCTATTCATGCATAGGAAGACTATAAGTATTATCAAGATGTCAGTTCTTTTCAACTTGATCTATAGATTCAGTGCAATCTCCATCAAAATTCCAGCAAGTTATTTTGTGGATATTAACAAACTGATTTTAAAGCATATGTGGAAAGGCAAAAGACCCAGAATAGCCAACACAGTATGGAAGAAGAACAAATTTGGAGGACTGACACTACCCAACTTCAGGACTTGTTATAAAGCTGCAGTAATCCAGACAGCGTGATACTGGTGCAAGAAGAGACAAAAGATTCCTGGACTAGAATATAGCCCACAAGTAGACCCACGTAAATATGGCCAAGTAATCTTTCACAAAGGAGCAAAGACAAAACAGTAAAGATATTTTTCTCAACAATGGTGTAGGAACAATGGGACATCCACATGTAACAAATGATGATTCTAGATACAGACCTTATACCCTTCATAAAATTTGACTCAAACTGGATCACAGACGTAAACTGAAAATTCAAAACTGTAAAACTCCTGGAAGATAATATAGGAGAAAACCTAAACAACCCTTCCTATGGTGGTGACTTTTTGAGAACACAAGCCACAGACTGGGACAAAATATTTGCAAAAGACATATCTGATAAAGGACTGTTGCCTGAAAGAAACTGTTGCCCAATAAGGAAACAAACAACCTGATTAAAAAATGGTCTAAACATCTTAACAGACATCGCACCTAAGAAGATACACGTATGGCAAGTAAGCATACAATAAAGAGCCTCCACATCATATGTCATGAGGGAAATGCAAATTAAAAGCAACGAGATACCACCATACATCCCTTAAAATGGT
Organism: Mellivora capensis; assembly: GCA_004024625.1. Taxonomy (NCBI): domain Eukaryota; kingdom Metazoa; phylum Chordata; class Mammalia; order Carnivora; family Mustelidae; genus Mellivora; species Mellivora capensis. Next base: position 14,020 of record PISX010024263.1, read on the forward strand.
TGAAATCCAGAACACTGACAACACCAAATGCTTGCAAGGATATGGAGCAACAAACTCTTAACTCATTCTGGTGGTGGAGTACAGCCACAGTGGAAGATGGTTTGGCAGGTTTTTTGTTTTTTTTTTTATAAAACTAAATTTACATTTATAATCCAGCAATCACATTCCTCTGCATTTCCCCAAAGGAGTTGAAAACTGTGTCCACACAAAAACCTGCACTCAGATTTTTATGGCAATGTTACTTTCTTCAACTGCCAAAACTTGGAAACAACCCAGATGTTCTTTAGTAGAATAGATAAATAAACTGTGGTATATAGAGTCCAGGGAACATTATGTAGTGCTAGAAAGCAATGAGTTGTCAAGCCATGAAAAGACATGGATGAAATTTAAATGCATATTACTAGTGATAGAAGCCAATCAGAAAAAGATACTTACTGTATGATTCCAACTATATGACATTCTGGAAAAGGCAAAAAAGAGACAGGATCAGAGGTTGCCAGGGGTTGGAAAGAAATAGGGGCGTTGGGCAGAGCAGAGAGAATGTTTAGGGTAGTAAAACTACTCTGTGTAATACTATGATGGAGATGTGTCATGATACATTTGTCAAGACCCGTACATAGACTATGGACCACCAAGAATGAAACCTCATATGAATGATGGACTTTCTGATGGGTCAGTGCAGTTTCACAGATGATTAACAAACATAGCACTGTTGTACATGAGGTTCATGGTGGAAGGGGTGTGCGTGTGTGGGTTCAGGGGACACATGGGAACATTCTGTACTTCCTGCTCTGTTTTTTTCTGTTTACCTGAAACTGGACTAAAAAAGAGTCTGTTGAAATGTCATTAAACTAAATACACAAGTACATATACAATGTGAGAAATCTGAGTAAGATTGAGGGGCTGTATCACTTTCAGTATCTTGGTGGTTACACTGTACTGTAGTTTTGCAAGACATTACCATTGGGGGAAACTGGGAAAAGGGTACACAGGATCTGTTTTATTTTTTACAACTGCCTGGGAATCTATAATTATCTCAAAATATAAAAGTCTAATTAAAAGAAAATGTACACTAGATCAAGTCTCCATCTTCCTTAAAAGCATTTGACTTCCATCCCACTTAGAATAAAAACAGACCTTCTTTCTAGATTTTATACGGTTCTGTAAGAGGTGTCCCCGTCAGCCTTTCTAACCATCTCCATCTCTATTGCTGCTTCTGTGGGCTTCAGCAATGGCTTCCTTTCTTTTCCTTTGATAGGTCAGGCCATTTACCAAGACATTCTGCTTGTTCTTTCTGCCTTGGAACCTTCTGCAAGTCACCTGTGTACCTGCCTTAGGCAGGCCCGTCATGTCAAATGTCCCCATTTCAGAGTGTGTCCCAGATCATTCTATGGAACATGGTCTGCACAGGTACTGTCTTCACATTTACTTTGATTACCTCGTTCGTGCTTCTCATCATTAACAGCTTTTCTCTAACTTGACTTGCCCTTTCCCCCTTACACATCTACTTCTGCAGAACGCAGAGTGCATGAGTGCAGAGTTGTTTGTGCTTCCTACTGTGCCCGAGGGCCCAGTTTAGTACCCAACTCCTAGGAGATGCTCAGTAAATAAATGCTAAATGAGTGAATTTTTACAAAAAATGCATGAATGTCGCTAAGAAGATCCCCATTAAAATAAGGAAGAAATGAACAGACGGAAGAGCTCTAGCTTAGGACCTTAACCATGTCGCAGTTTGAATCGCAATTTCACTGAGAGCTAAAGAAGGAAAACGTTTTGCTTTGTGGGAACCAAAGTTAATTTCCCAGTTTTTCTGAACATATGTAGAGGTGAGTCTGAAAAGTAATTAACTACAGCTTCCTGACTGAGACGCAGACTCTGTGTCTGAGAGGGAAATCAATGGATTATCAGGGCAAATAAGGGCCTGTGCTCTCCTGAGATGAAGAACCAAGGGCAAGAAGAATTACAAAGCATAAAACATTACAAAAATTACAAAACATAAAAGAAAGAGAAAATGCCCAACTCATGGACAAAATGTGTTTACTCCCCACAGCAGCACATTGGCCTGATTTCTTCCTATAAGAGTTGTTTGGAAGCAAAGCTCAAAGAACCAGGCCTGGGTTTGCTCCCCTCACCTCTTACACTTCACACCCCCTAGACATGCGCTACTATCGACAGGACCCTGGCTGGTCTAGTGGTGTTTTTAATTTATTTTTATTTTTTATTTTTTTTCCATTCTCTGCTGTCTCAGTCAGTTAGGGCTGTTATAAGATGACACCATGGACCGGGTGGCTTACACAACATAAATTTATTTCTCTCAGTTCTGTAACCGAGGAAGTCTGGGGATTGAGTTCTGTCAAACCTCCTCTTGGTTATGCCCTCGGGATGGAGAGAGAATGGCAGCACATCTCTCCTCATGAGGGCACTAATCCCAGCATAAGGGCTTCACCCTCATGATCTAATCACCTTCCAAAGGCCCATCTCCAGATACCATCACATTGGCGATTAGGGGTTTAACATAGGAATTCGGGGCGCCACAAATGTTAGTCTGTAGTACCCGTCGGTCGCACCTTATCTCTTCTGACCCCAAACGACTTTACCAAAGTGTCATTCCTCAATCCCTTGCTCTCAGCTGGGTCCTGGAGTGTAAGAAATGAACAAACAGGAAGCTTTTGTTAGAAACCTCGTATTATCCCCGTGATGGGACGGTTGACCTTCAGAAAGCCCGGGGTTTGGGACGCATTTCTTACCGACAGGGACATATCCAGCACTTCCTTCCGAAAGAGCAGGGCTTAAAATGTTTTGTTGTTATTGGCTTCTTGTAAGATTAAGATTCAGCAATAGTTTGTGTGTGTGTGTGTCTGTGGTTTTTATTTGTTTTTATTTTGTTGTTTATTTTTGTTTTTGTTTTAAGATTTACTAATTTGAGGGGCGCCTGGGTGGCTCAGTGGGTTAAGCCTCTGCCTTCGGCTCAGGTCATGATCCCAGTGTCCTGGGATCGAGTCCCACATCAGGCTCCTTGCTTGGCAGGGGGCCTGCTTCTCCTTCTGCCTCTGCCTGCCACTCTATCTACCTCTGCTCTCTCTCTCTCTGACAAATTAAAAAAAAAGATTTACTTATTTGAGAGACAGAGAGTGTAGGGGGGAGGAGCAGAGAAAGGCTTAAGCAGACTCCACTGCTGAGCTGAGATTGACATGGGCTCAGTCTCACAACCCTGACCTCAGGGCCTGAGCCAAAGCCAAGAGTCAGACACGTAATGGACTGTGCCACCCAAGTGCCCAGATTTAGCAGTAGTTTTTGAAAGACTTATGCTGCTCTAAAAAGAAAGTTTGAAAGCTGCTCTACCACACTCCTGATTTTCCTCCTTTCTTTCATGGTATAATGGCTACACCTTCCAGTTCTCTTTTTGGACACCCCTCACAATCCAGATTGCCACAGGTCAATTTGCCCCACGGTGGCCCTCTTTTTTCCCTGCTCACTCCCTTGGTGTCCTACCCAGTTGCTTGACTTTAAATGCCATCTGAATGCTGATAACTCAAAATCATTTATTGTTAGCCTTGACATTGCCTCTGAACCTCAGACAGCCTATAAGGTTTTTCCCCTTGAACGTGTGCTAGACATCTCAAGAGTGACATGACATCCATCCTGAACCCATATTCTTGACTTTCCTCCATCACTGCATCCTTCAGCAAGTCCTGAATCTGCTCAGTCTTTAAAACCTGCCCCATCATTTCTCACCACCTGGTTAGCTGGCACCCTCATCTCTGTGATTTCCTGCAACAACATCCCGTTTCCTTTACTTCTACTCCTGACCCTCTACAGTCTCCTCAGGGCAGCTAGAGAAATCCCTTCCAGATAGAAATCAGATAATAATATTCCCTTGCACAGAATTCTTGAGTGACTTCTTAACACAGTGAATAAAAACCCAAGTCCTTCCTGTGGCCATCAGGCCCTGACCCTTCTCCCGCCACCCTTTGGTGGCTGACCACTCCAGCCGCCCAGTCTCCCCTCTGCCCTCATCCACACCAAGCACGCTGCTCCTCATATCTATGCATCCCAAGACTCTCTGTTCTGAGGGTTAGAAGTTAAGGAAGAAGAATGGATATATCTGATACACACATATTTCTGATATTACATCAGTCATTCATTTACTCTCATGATGAAGCAATTTATGGGAAAAAAGTGTATATATCGATATACATGTACATACTGGTAGATACGATACTTTATGGGTATAGGGCAACAATTGTATAAGGCAAATAGAGTATTAATGTCTTGAATTAAAAATAATTTTTAAAACTCTTTCTTGCAATCCATTTCTCATACTGTGGACATTCCTCCATAAAGAAGAGAGTGGAAATGCCCCTTGACAGGGAAATTGGTTGTTTCTATTAAGTCACCAATAGGTCTAATTTGTTTACATCAACTTCTTTGGCCATTAACATTGCCCTGTTGGGCTGTTTTTTGCAATCCGACCTGTCCCCACCTTCACACACATACACACATGCACACACACGGACCTTCACACTAAACACATATTCCAGCTAATTTCATTTTGCAAGCAGTTGCCCGGACAAGTATCCTGGACACCTGTTCACGTCCGATGCTAATGGAAGTCATGGTCTTCCCATGAATCAGTGACATAGTGATGGAAGCCCAGCAAAACCATTGCTGCAGTCTTGAAGCTGTACCCTATCTAACATATTAAGTAAATCCTTGGAAAAGAGAACACTTTTCTAACAACAATTTGGTATTGGCAAAACCCACCCACTCCCGGAGAAGAAGTGCCGAGAACCTAGCACACCATTGAACTTGACGAGGCCTGACTGTTAGGACCAGGTTCACCAGATTCTTTCTGCAGTAAAAGCAGCAGCACAAAGGGACGTGTGAACAGGGGTCATCAGACTCCGGCCTTGCCATCTGTTTCATGCCGTCTTCTTTTTAATTCTTTCAGAGTTCAGCTCAGTGGCCACCTCCTATAGGCAGACTTTGGTCATTTCTGCCGACCTCCATGGAGACATGACAGTTGGCCTGGGCCTTGGCAGCAGGCGGCAGGGAAACGACATTCCACAGGTATGTGATCTTTACCTCCATGATGACAGGGACTGTCCTGCCTCGTCTTCCCCTTTTACAGTTGGCTATCCTGCAGGACTCGTGTTCAAATTTTAAAAAAAATTTAAAAATATGTATCACCTGGGGAACTTGTAGGAAATGCTCATGCCTAGGCCCTGCCTCCGGGGATTGGGACTTGCTTGGTGGAGGGTGAAGCTTGGGTAGAGGCCCCACATTGAGGCCTCCTTGCAGCTAGGGTTAAACCTCTTGGTTACAGAGGTTTTGAAAGCTTGTTTTGCCATCTAAGAATTGTTTCCTCCTATTAAAAAAAAATCAGGACTGACAATATTTCCCTGGATTGTTATCACATTTGTCCCATTTTTGAGCCCCTGTCCCCTTGGGCAGTTGCTTAACCCCTCAGAGTCCTAGAGTCTAGAATCCTAGAGTCCTATAGTCTCTATTGTAAGGTGGGTATTTTTTTTTTTAATCCCTGGCGGGGGAAGAGGCAGAGAGAGAATGTGTCCCAAGTAGACTCCCCATTGCGCGTGGAGCTCGATGCACAACCCTGAGTTCATGACCTGAGCTTAACTGGCTGACCCACCCAGGGGCTTCCAGGGGTTTAAATAAGTAACAACACGTGGGTTTGTTGGGAGAAATAGATGAGGAAGTGTGAGACGAGTCCTCAGTCTTCGGCTTGGAATCTAGGCGCTCCGTGAGCTTCTGGCTGTGGTGTGCGCCGCCTGGCACAGTGAGTAAGTGCTCCGTGGTGGGCCCTAAGTAAATGTCAATCCTTTCTTCTCTTTCCCTTGCGCCAGTTGCTGTAATCTGTCCTGATTCCCTATCCTTACAAGCCAGGCCTTTAGTATGTAGTAAGGAAGACTGAGATGTCTAAGTCCTATTTTGAATTCTGTCCCTTATTTAATGACGGTGACATTAAGAGGATATGGTGTGTGTATGTGTGTCATCAGGAATTCAGGTGTGTAGTTAAGGAATTGTTCTGTTTCTAACTGCTGAGGAGAAACATGGAGGGGACAGAGCCTGAAACATTGGGATTTAAGCAATGGGCAATGCTGGGCCCCTGGGAGAAGTTGAAAAACTTCTAAGGGACTGGGGTGCTTGGGGGGCACAGGTAAGTGTCAGACTCTTGGTTTCAGCTCAGGTCATGATCCCAGGGTCATGAGATCCAGCCCTACGTCCTGGGGCTCGGTGCTCAGCAGGAGCCTGCTTAAGCTTCTCTCTCTTTCTCTCTCTCCCTCCACCCCCAGCTCATGCGCGGATGTATTCGTTCTCTGTCTAAAAACAAAAGACAAAAAAACTTCTAGGGGACCTTGTTATTCTGAGTGTGCTCCTCTGGAGTATGAGTATTTCCTGGGAGCGTGACGTCAGGCCCCATCCCAGACCTGCCCCATCAGAATCTGCCCTTCAACAAGGTTCCCAGGTGATCACAGTGCACAGTCCAGTGTGAAAAGTGCTCTGAGAAGGCGATGAGATGATGGCTGACAGCTGAGGGTGCCCGCGGAGCTGGTTTACAAGGGTTTCCTCTCTTGCCCTCTCTACCTCGCCGGCCGTCCGCAGCCCGGTCTGACGACTCAATGCCTGAGACCACAGGGCCGTGTTGTCAGGCCCGACTCTGCGTCTGAAACAGCTCTCAGTCCCTGCTGTGCATCTGGTCCCGGTACCATGAGCACCCAGGTCCCTTGCCGTCCTCTCGAGCTCTGCCTTGACTTCCCGCACGTCTCGTCCAGCCCCAGTTTTCCCATCTTGTTCCCATCTTGACCTCCCATCTGTGACCTTCTGACTCATGCCATGGGCCCTTGTCAGCATCTCTGTCCTTCCCACCTTGGGATCAGACACACGGTGATGCTCTTTTACTTCTGACCACTGGTCCCCCCCGCCCCGACCCCCCTCTTTCCTCATGTGTTCCCACTCTGGAATCCAGCCCTCCCAGGCTCAGCCCGAGGGTGAGGGCTTCTGGAACTGTGCTATGTAAGGAAATCAGGTCCGGGAGGCAGATTCCGGGGCATCTCTGGGGGGTGCTGGGACCCTCTCTGCAGCCGTCTGATCTTCATTCCGGCTCCTGAGTGCTACGCAGCTCTCTCTCTGGAAACACTTTTCTAGATGAGGTCCGGGGAGGGAAGAAGGAGGCTGGGACCAGAGGACACGCAGCTCAGAAAGCTAATACTCCAAGCGGCCACTGCCGCCTCCCCGTGTTCTCTCCACACTCCTGCTTTGGACTGGCCTGCAAGTTCTGGCCTTTCTCCTGAACTATCTTTTCGTGCCCGATGAAACTGGTTAACTGGAAGATACTCTCTGCTGCTTTGCAAACCACAGTGATGTTGGAAATAAAACTCCGTAAAAGCCGCCCTGACGTCTACATCAGTTGGTCATTGACTGAGCGGTCCCTAGAGGAGCCCATCAAGCTGCCCTCGCTTGTTTTCCTACAGATAGGATATTTTGGTTTATTTGAGTGCCTGTTGTTTGACTTTTTAAATCATACACGTATTTTTTTTTTATCCTAGTCATTTCTGAAGCAAAACTGACTTCCCTGGTAATTAAATTTTTCCCACAACGACAATTTCACTGCTTCTTTTCATTTTACTACAAGACGCCTGTGGATTACGATGCTGGTGTCAGTTCTCACCCACCCACATCCCTTCAAGGCAGCGGAAAAAGGTGTCGACATTTCTAAGGTGGGCCCAGATAATGTGTAGTTCCCCTAATTTCACATTCAGAGGCGTGTATTGTATTACTTACGGATATCGACCAGCTCTGTACATGTTTTGGATTTATTTTAGAGGCTACTAAATTTGGGAGCTCTGTATGCAAAGATACAGCCTTGAGTTGGCTGCGTTCTATTATGACATACTCTTCAGTGGAACTTAAGTATACTATTAGTAAGATTATTTTGGGTTTTAAATAGTATTTTTTATTCCCCAAAGTCCACTTCAGAAGAAATTTGGCTGGAACAGATGATAGTCTATGAGACAGGCAAATTCAGGAAAAGATGGTCTGTGACCCCAGTGCATTTGGAAGTTCATCGGATGTGCTGGACTGACTTGCCCTCTCCTGTTTGATGAATGAACTACTCCCATCCTATGCACTCTCCTGCACTTTGCCACCACTCACATATCACCTCTTGGGCGGATCCTTCATCAAGCCCCTAATGTGGCATTTCTCAAATTGCCAGTTTCAATTCTTTAGTAAGTCATGAAAGCAATTTAGTGAGTTTTATACAGCCTTTTTTTTTTAAAATGAATAGATCAGAGTGACTCACAGGCAGAAAGGGTAAGTATTATTTTGTGAAATATTTATTTCAGTGGGGTGCCTCTGTGTGTGTGTGTGTGTGTGTGTGTGTGTGTAATTACATGGTAATGTGGATTATATTGCCTTTTGGGGGTTGTTGCAAAAAAAAAGTTTGAAATGCATAAATGGACCTAATATTGGTTCCTTCCTAAAATGATTCCATCTCTGGATATTAAGGATCTTTGTCTTTCAAGAAGCTAGAGTCTTGAGGTTGCTACTAAGCTAATGGCCATCTTGAGGACACCCACACGCAGCGCACACCCACCCCTCACATAAGTGCTTGAGTATCTTGCCTTCATGGGCCTCTGAGCCTGGTTCTATCCTCCATCACGTGGGGGATGTGTGTGAAGAAACCACGTCCTTTCCTTGACTTCTAGCCATTGGGATAGGTGGAAAAGTGTGCAGTGTAGTGAAAAAGAATCTGAACAGAACAATTACCTTGAAAACAAATATTTAACGTTGTCAGAGAGTGCTGTAAAGACTTCAGGTCCTGGTGGTATTACAATCGGGAGCTTTCAGGCCTTGAAAGAATAAATATTTCTCTCTTTATAAATGATTCCATGATATAGGAAAAGAGAAAACATTCCAATCGATTTTATAATGTGAACATATCCTGGAAACCAAAGACAGGTCAAAAAATGGCAACAGAAAAACCCCAACATATCAATTGTACCTGTTACTATAGGCAGAAACTTCCAAAATTAAATGCTAGTAAATAGAATTTATCAGTTTATTTTTTTAAAAGATTTTATTTACTTATTTGAGAGAGAGAGTGAGAGCATGAAAGGGGAGAAGGTCAGAGGAAGAAGCAGACTCCCCATGGAGCTGGGAACCCGATGTGGGACTCGATCCTGGGACTCTGGGATCATGACCTGAGCTGAAGGCAGTTGCTTAACCAACTGAGCCACCCAGGCACGCAAATAGAATTTATCAGTTTATTGAAAGAATAAATGCACGACAGTGTGATCCTGTAATTGGAGAATATACAAATGATTCCACATAAAGAAATCTATTAATATTACCCATCACATTAGTAAGGTAAAGGAGAAACATGGAGGGGACAGATTTTTTTTTATTGATTTGTAGAAGTTCTTTACATATTTTGATACAAATTCTTTGTCAGTTAATGTGTTGCAAATATCTTCCACCAGTTTGTGGCTTGTCTTCACGCTGATGGTGTCTTTGGATGTCTCATTACCTTTCTCAACTCTCTTAATAATTTTAATAATGTTTGTAGATATTTTTGTGTTTTATGTAAACAACTCTGTTACCTATGAATAATAAGAGCTGCCTTTACTTTGAATCTTTTAATTCCTATCTCTTTTTTGGGCTAGGATGTTCGTGTTATTTTGAATAGAAGTAGTGATGGTGAAAATTCTAATCTCATCCTGATTTTACATAAAACATGTCTTAGAGTTTACCATTGGATATGATATCTATTTAGATTTTATAGATATCTTTTCTTAAGGTTAAGAAAATTGTGTTCTTTTCCTCATTGTGAAAATTCATCACTGTTCCTACATCTTTTGAGTTAGCCACATGATTTCTTCCCTTTAATCTGCTAATCTGGCAGATTGCCCTATTAGATTTTCTAAGGTGGCAGCAATCTTGATTTTGCTGAATAAATCTAAATAAGTAATACTTAGGATTGGAGTTTGCTAGTATTTATTAGGATATTTTCATATATGTTGGTGAGTGAAGCTAGCTGTCCTTATCATTTTTAGGCCTCTCAGATTTTATTTTATATTTTATTTTGAGAGTGAGTGAGTGTACACACAAGTGGAGGGGAGGGGTGAGGGGAGAGGGAGAAGGAGAAGCAGGCTTCCTGCTGAACAAGGAGCCCAATGCTGGGCTCAATCCCAGATGCTTAACTGACTGAGGCACCCAGGTGCCCCAGACTTCTCAGATCTTAGCATTTAGTTTCTATTAGCTGGCCTAAATTTGTTGGAAAGTATTTTCCATTTTTCTGAAAAAGTTTGTAAGATTTTAACTATCTATTCTTTGAGTGCAGGTAGAATTTCCTTATAAAATCATCCAAGTCTATTTTCTTTGTGGAAGGATTTTTAACCACTAGGTCAATTTTTTAAATATTTATAGAACCATTCAGATCTCCTAATTCTTCTGATATATCTTGGTAATTTATATTTTTCTAGAAATCTGTATATTTCACCCAAGTTTTCCAATTGATTGGCATAAAATGTCTCAAAAAGATTCTTATTTTAAATGTTACATTTTTATTTATAAGTCTTTATTATTCTGAATCTTGCTTTTTTTTTAACCTTTCCTTATTCAGTATGTGTCTAAATTCTCCCATGTATTTATTGAGTTCTTTGCTCATCATTCTTCAGGATTTCAGATTTTTCTTCTGAGATCATTTTCTTTCTCCTCAAGTTCATCCTTTAGAAATCCCTTTAGTGAATTAAAGGACAAACCCTTTCTATTTTAGTTGCTCTGAAAATATCTTTATCTCATCTCATTTCCTAACTAATGATTTCACCAGATGTAGAAGTCCAGGTCTCAGCATTTCAAAGATCCTATGCCACTGTCTTCCCTTCTGCTCTTGCTGTGAGAGGCTGGATAATGGCGTCCCAAAGATGTCCATGTTCTACTTCCTGGAACCTGTGAATATGGTACCTTTCATTGTAAAAGGTAGTTTATAGATGGGATTAAATTAAGGATCTTGAGATGGGGAGATGATCCTAGATTATTCAGTGAACCCCATGCAATCGCAAGGGCCATATAAGAGCTAGGCGGGTATGTCAAAGTCAACGGTAAGATGTGTGGTAACAGAGGAGAGGCTGGGCTGCTGCAGCCATAGGTTGACATCTCTAGAAGCCAGAAAGGGGGGTTAAGTCCCCTAGAATCTCTAAAGGGAACCTCCCCTGCTGACATCTTGAGTTTAGTCCCCTGGGACTCATTTTGGACTTCTGACCATCAGAATTGTAAGAAAATTAATGTGTGTGGGGGTTTTAGACACAGTGGTGATCTGTTACTGTAGCAGTAGGACACTTAAGCAGTTGCTTTTGAGGAAACTCATCTTAGTCTGATCATAGTTCTGTCACTGGTCATTTTTTTTTTTCTCTCTGGCTCCCCAACTTCTTTTTTTTTTTTTTAAAGATTTTATTATTTTTTTTTAATTTGACACAGAGAGAGAGATCACAAGTAGGCAGAGAGGCAGGAAGAAAGAGAGGGGGAAGCAGGCTCCCCACTGAGCAGAGAGCCCAATGTGGGACTCCATCCCAGGACCCTGAGATCATGACCTGAGCTGAAGGCAGAGGCTCAACCCACTGAGCCACCCAGGCACCCCATGGCTCCCCATCTTCTAAAGTTTGGAACTTTTCTTTGGTACTCTGCAAGTTTATTTTGATGTCTAAGTGTGGATACCTTTATTTTTCCTATTTGAATTTCCTAACTGGTGTCTCTCTGATCATTGCTGGAAAATTCTAATTTATTGCCTCTTTTCATGTCATTTCTCCTGCATTCTCTCTCTTTTCTCCCCCCTGGGACTCCATTAACATTTGCAGATCTTTTCTGTCTGTCCTCTATGTCTCTTAACCTCTCTTTCATATTTCATGTCTCTGATTCCATGTGCCAGATCCCCTGTAATTCTCATGTGTATTTTCCAGATTGCCTCTTTAGCTGTGTCCAATCTTCTACTTCTTCCTCCCATTGACTTTTTAAAGCAAATTGCTATATTTACATTTCTCAAAGTTCTGTTTGGTTTTTCAAACATATGGTCAGTTTTCATAGTCTAATGTTTTTCATCATTCTTTCAACATGCTCATTTATTTCTGTAAACATTTAGAACATACTGGCTTTATATTGTCTGTTCCATGGTCTACAGCTTTTACATACCTAATAATGTGCTTTGTTGTTTCCCCTGACTCTTAGTCATGGCTTTAGTTCCTTCCTGTGTTCAGTAAGTTGGTGAGCTCCTGTGCCTTGGGTCTTTTACCTGCAGAACTTCTTTTAGATATGTGTATAGTGTGTTCCTCCAGAGGGAATTTGCATTTGCTTCTGCTAGGCACCCTGGAGAATTTTCAACCAGGAAAGGCTTTAAACTAAATTTTAGCTTAAAATTTTATACAACACAGTACAAATTCAAGCCCCAAATTTCTGTGTTGTATGGGTTTGAAGTTAGGTATTTTAATGGGAAGCTTTCTTTCTTCGCTTCTCTCTCTGCTCTGTCCAAGGTCAAGCCACTGCTATCTTCTTTGGCATGGTAGATTTTTTTCCTAGGTCATCTACTGATCCAGTCAGATTTCTGATGACATATGTGTGAGGGGATTCCAGTCAGACCTCCCACATTGCTCTGAGCAATTTGCTGCAGTCCTGCCTGAGCTTTGCTGCAGTCCTGCCAGTCCATTAAAATGAGGACCTAAGCCACCAGGGACTGGCAGATATCTTGAGGGCAAAACAGACTCTAGTACTTGCTTATTAGTTCCTGGGTTTTTACTTCTTGTCATTTCTAACCTCTGAGATTCCTTTATTTTCCTGGCAGTTCATGTATACATTAAGAAATATGTCATCAATATTTTATGCAGCATCTTTCAGTGTGAGGTCTCTAAAAATCTCACGCTATATTTTTATAAAGTTCCTTGAATTAGTTAGCTGTTTCTGTGTAATCAATTATCCTAATACTTAGTGTCTTCAAGCAACCCTCTGTTTCTCACAGGTTCTGTGGGCTAGGAATCTGTCTGCAGCCTTTCTCTCAGAAGGCTTCAGCAAAGGTCTTGACCAGAGCTGGAGTCCTTTCGAGATTCAACCAGGGAAGGGTCTGCTTCCACGCCCACTCATGTGCTTCTTGGCAGGTCACAGGACATTTATGTCCTGGCTCACTCACATGGCAGTTGACAAGGCTCACATCCTTGCTGGCTATTGATTAGAAACATTATTTCCTTGCCACTCAAGTCTTTCCACAGGGCTGCTCACAACATGGGAACTTGCTTCTCCCTGAGTGAGGGCTCTGAAAGGAGGAGAGACACAATAAAGACAGTATGAGCAAGTGAGCAACATAGAAGTTTTATCTGTGTGTAACCTCTTCTCAGAAATGACATCCCATGACTTTTGCCATTTTTTGTTCATTAGAGGAAAGTGATTATTTCCAGCCCATTCTCAAGGGAAGGTGATTACACAAGAGTGTGAATACCAGAAGGCAAAGGTTTTTTTGGAGCCATTTTAAAGGCTGCCTACTTTGCTTCTATAAATCATTTAAAAAATGAGAAAGTGGAAAAAAAGACAACATATATAGGGGCATTTTTTTTCAGAGAAGAAATTTTAATATCTGATAAATACACCAAAATCATATGCTCTCTCTAATAATCAAAGAAATACTATTTAAAACAGCAGTTAGGTAACAAATTTTACCTTTCAGATTGACAAATTTCTTTTTAATATCATTGAGTGTAGATGAGAATATATAGAAAAGAACAATCCTGTGCAATGCTAGTGGGAGTGTAAACTAGAATCTGCTTTGTAGTTTAAATTGGGAACATGTTAATATGCTTAAAAATCTATATATCCTTTAAAATCTATGTTAAAATGTACTTTCTGGGGTTCTCGTCTGGGTCAGTTGTTGGAACATGCAATTCTTTGTCTTGGGGTAGTAAGTTTGAGCCCCATGTTGGGTGTAGAGATTGTTTAAAAATAAAATCTCTAAAAAATTATTTTCCAACAATTTCACAATGAGAGACTCATCTCAAGGAAAAAATCATAAAAGCATGAAAATATTTACATAAAATATGCTCCTCTTTATGGTAAACCCATTGCAAATTAACGTCTAAAATAAGTCATTGGTAAAAGTACTCTATATGCTCATAAGAGAAAACTATGCCACTGTTAAAAATAATATTACAG
>PISX010024264.1:0-10734 GCA_004024625.1 Mellivora capensis
ACATATATTATATATTTATAGTTTGTATACAGTGTATATTTATACACTATATATTTATTGTTTATATATATTATATATAGTTATATAGATAGATACATATATTTTCTTTTTCCATTACTTACCATTGTAAATTTATATTACTTCCACATCTTGAATGAATAACATGAATATCACTCTGATAAAAATAGGAGAGTGTATGCCTTTTGTAAATATATTTTTATTTTCTTCTAATAAATATCCAGTATTTGAATTAGTACATAATATGGTAATTCCATTTTAATTCTTTTGAGAGTAAAATTTTTTTCCCACCAGGAGTTCAGTGTGTTCCCTGTTGACGTTGTTGACAAAACTCTATATGTTGTTGATAATAACCATTGTGACAGGTATTTTTTCATCTGTGTGTTCAGGTACTCTGATGCTCACTCTTTCGGGGAGGACTTTGTTAGATTCCTTATCATCCTCCCTCCCAATTCTAAACCTATTTATATCCTTTCATTGTGTATGAGTATGTGGTAACACTCTTAGGAACTCATCCCTCCCCATGATACTCCTGAGGTCTCATAGAGCTTAGCCCTGAGTTTCATGCAAATTTCTTTCTTTCTTTCTTTCTTTCTTTCTTTCTTTCTTTCTTTCTTTCTTTCTTTCTTTCTTTCGAAATAGCCAGAAGTTTTATTCATAAATTGGTTAAGTAATGAAATATATTTTAATTTAATTTAATTTTATTTTTTCAGTGATCCATAATTCATTATTTATGCATCTCACCCAGTGCTCCATGCAATACGTGCCCTCCTTAATACCCACCACCGGGTAGTCCATTTCTAATCAGTCCCAGGACAAGATTCTTAAGTGTGCCTTACTCTTTGCTCAGAGCAGTATGTCTGAAGACATGAGGTTCGGAACAATAAGAGATGAAGTCATTGTAAAAGATTAATTACACCATAGGTGACTCTGTCAAAATTAGATGTTATGTAATGGTCACAAGCTAGACCAGGAAAGGAAACAGAGCTCATGTCCTCTTTTCCTATGTATTCTAGAAAAATAAGAAGCAAAACCAAAAGACAAAGAAAAATTCAGAATTAAGCATCAGTTTTTCCACCCAACATGTACTGATGAACTGGGCACGCCTAGCTCTGCAACAATCAGACTACTGATGCTCAGTAAAGAAGGATACAAAGTGCTGACTGGTCCCATGTGCAGAGCACCATAAAAAGCAGTAAATAAGGGATGCATGGCTGTGGAGTCCCAAAGAGTACTCAGATCCTTCTCTGAACTAGTTAAGGTTCACCAGGTTCCCACAGGGAAAGCAAAATTAATTAGGAAATGATTACAGAAATGTAATATTTCAAGGATAGAGAAAAACAAGTGCAAATACATAGAGATTAAATCACAATAAATATTTTCTACTAAATATTACATGGGGCACTGGGTGTGGTGCATAAATAATGAATTCTGGAACACTGAAAAAAATACAATAAAAAATAAAAATAATAAAAATAATATTCTACTAAGTAACAAGGTCAAGAATTAAAAAGCAAAATCAAAACAAATAAAAAATAAACATATGATATAGTATATGAAAGCTTATGCATCTTTTATTTTAACAAACATACCACAGAAAAAATGTAAAGCCTTAAAGGAGTCAAGTGTTGAGACACATGGGTGACACAGCCATTTAAAAGCCCAACTCTTGGTTTTGGCTCAGGTCATGATATCAGGATCATGAGATCATGAGAGCCCATGCCAGGCTCTGTGTCCAGCAGAGAGTCTCCTCATGATTCTCTCTCCCACTACCACCACACGATTCTCTCTCACAATCTCTTTCTAAAATAAATACTTCTTTAAAAATAGCCAAGTGTTAATGTCACTCTATTTAGTTGTCATTTTATCATATAGAATACATATTGCCACTAGTTATCATTTCAAATAAAAAAAATTAGGAATAGGAGGAAAGCCAAGATGAAGATCAAAGTTCAGGTATTTATTTGTTTTTTAGATGTAATAGCAGAACAATCATAAATGATTATCTGAGTATTTTACTGGGCCTTTAAATATTAAAACACTTAGGGGTGTCTGGGTGGCTCAGTCCCTTAAAGTGTCTGACTCTTTCTTTTGGCTCAGGTGATAATTTCAGAGTCATGGGTTCTATCACTCATGGGGCTCCATGCTCAGTGTGGAGTCTACTTGACCCTCTACCTCCACTCCTCCCCACACTCATGATATCTCTCTCTCTCTCTAAAATAAAAATATAAAATCTTTTAAAAATTAAAGTGTCTAATAACAGGAAATAAATGCACAAAGATGCTGCAGTGTAACTATTTTAAAATGCAAATTGGTTATGCAGCCCATAATTTATAATGTTACAGTAGGACAAATTGTTTCACCTGATAACTAATCATATATAGGGAAAGCGTTTAAATGAATTGACAGTTTATGATATGAGAATCAATTGCTAATATAATTAACATGGATCAAATACATTTTTCTGTAATAACTTCCCCCTCTAAAATATAAAGAAATTCTATTCACGTTACTGTTTAGTTAAGTGTTCTGTGTAAAAACAAAAGATATAATAAAGAATTCAACAAAGCATGGGCATAAGAATTTCTATAGAAACAAACCTTACTCACATCTTTCAGGCTCTTACTAGGTAAAATATTAGTTATGTAGGTGAAAATATGAGATAGATTAGAGAAACAGATAGCATGATTTCAAAGAGATGCCCTATAGTCTCCTTTCCTCAAGAACTAGGTCTGTCCTTGAAGATCCATCTGCTTATTTTGTGGAATTCATCCTTGAATATTCCCCAAAGTTGAGGCAGATTACACATGGGGTCAGAGCTGCAAGAGACTGTGACAGGATCACTGAGCCTTTGGATGGGGGAAGGCATTCAGAGTCAGGAATAACGTGGAACAACCAGGCAGGCTTCATTGCTCATCCCAGGAAGGAATTCTGAAGGTTCAAAGACATAATTTTCCTCTGGACACTTGATAAGTTCATGATATGATGATAATACAAATACTAATTCATAGCTTGGAAACATATGCAGGAGGTTATGAAATATTTTAAAAATTGAGGGGGGGTCAGAGGAGGTGAGAGAGAATCCTCCAGACACAAGGAAGTTTTGAAAGTGCAGAAGAGAAAAAAGGTTCTCCAAGTGTATTTTACACAGGCTTTCTTTTCCCAATTTCAAAGCAAGTGGGTTAACAAGTAAAACATACATGCAAAGTAACAAACAGGAAGTAAGAATAACTAACATTAGTAGAGATTTGGTGTTGGAACAGGCTGTGTTCTGCATTGAAATGTAGCATCATGATCCTTTTCAGGATTTCTTGGGGATTACTGCAGATCTTCATGTAATTCTTTGTCCAGGTATTCATTAACAAGCTTCACCTCTCTGTAGAATCAAAGCACTATTTGCAAACTTCAAGGAATTATAGGCATAATGATCCAACAGAGCTCATGGACAGTTGGACAAACTAATTAATACAGAAATAAAGGAAATGCACAATTCCAAAGCACAAATTGCTATTTATTTTCTTATACTTTTAGAGAATTTTTCTCTTAAATCTTTCCTTCAAAAAAAATGCCTGACCTTTATATTGTGATCAATCCATTAGACAAAGAGAAGTAATGGATGACTTACCAAGTTTTTCCTGAAGTTTACTTTTAAAAATATATACACAAATAAGTTAGGTAGTGAATCTAAAAATTCTGACAGCTCACTGGTCTGTGAAGGAACTAAAGATAATAATGTAATTGGAAATGATATATTTTGTGTGTGTGATCCAATTGTTGTGCAGCTGTATAGCAAAGAACTATGTTTCAACCACAGAGATTCTTAAGAGACTTTTGAGAACCCATAGGATGATTCACAGAGCCCTGAGCCATGACCTTCCAACACCGTGCAGGGAGATATTCAATATCTATATCATCTACATCTGTATCTATATCTATATCTGTATGTATATATCTATATTCCTAATCTATCTATCTATCTATCCATAGGTATATATAGAGAAATCTTCTTTATCCATTATCTATCTTTGGATATTTATGTCACTTCTGTACCTTGGCTAGAAAAAAATGTTCTGATAAGCATAGGACAGCATATGCTTTTTGCAGTAGTATTATTGTTTTTCTCCTGTTAAAATCCTAGTATATAAGTTACTGAATAATATGGTAATTCAATTTTTATTCTTTTGAGGAACATGAAACTTTTTTTTTCAATAATAGCAGCACCAACTTATGTTTCCCACAAGAGTTCAGTGTTCCTTTTGAACATCTTTGCCATCATTTCCTTTATTTTTAAATTTATTTTTGTTTTTTTATTTAATTTTATCTTTTAAGTGCTCCAAGATTCATTGTTTATGCACCACACCCAGTGTTCTATGCAATACATGCTCTCCTTAATTTCCACCAGCACGCTCATATAACCCCCCACCTGCCACCTCTTCAAAACGCTCAATTTATTTCTCAGAGTCCACAGTCCTCGTGGTTCATCTACGCCTGCCTAGATTTCACCCAATTCACTTTTATTTTCCTTCTCCTAATGTCCTCTATGTTATTCCTTATGCTCCACAAGTATGTGAGACCATATGATAATTGATTCTCTCTGCTTGACTTATTTCACTCAAGATAATCTCCTCTGGTCCCATTCATGTTGATACAAAAGCTGGGTATTCAATCTTTCTGATGGAGGAATAATATTCCAATGTATATATGGACCATATCTTCTTTATCTATTCATTTGTTGAAGGGCATCTAGGCTCTTTCCACAGTTTGGCGACTGTAGCCGTTGATGCTATGAACATTGGGGTATATAGGGCCCTTCATTTAACTACATCTGTATCTTTGGGGGTAAATACCCACGAGTGCAATTGCAGGGCCATAGGGTAGCTCTATTTTTAATTTCTTAAGGAATCTCCTCACCTCTTTCCAAAGTGGCTACACCAGCTTGCATTCCCACCCACAGTATAAGAGGGTTCTCCTTTCTCCACATCCACTCCAACACTTGTTGTTCACTGTCTTGTTATTTTCATAATAATTGTTGTGCCAGTTATTTTTTCATCTGCATGTTTAGATTCTATAATGCTCACTCTTTCATTTGGGGAAGATTTTGGTAGATTCCTCACCATCCTCTCTCTCAATGTTCAACCTATTTATATCCATTCATGGGGAATGAATATTTAGTAACTCTCCCAGAAACTACTCTTTCCACAGGATTCTCCTGAGTTCTCATAGAGTCTAGCCCAAAGTCTCAGGAAAGTCCATTTCTAGACAGCTCTTGGCCATGATTTTTGCCTTCCCTTACTTTTTCCTCAGAGAAGTACAGCCAAAGACATGAGGTTCGGATCAATTTAAGATGAAGTCAGGGGCGCCTGGGTGGCTCAGTGGGTTAAAACCTCTGCCTTCAGCTCAGGTCGTAATCTCAGGGTCCTGGGATCGAGCCCCGCATCAGGCTCTCTGCTCAGCAGGGAGTCTGCTTCATCCTCTATCTCTGCCTACCTCTCTGCCTACTTGTGATCTCTGTCTCTGTCAAATAAATAAATAAAATTTAAAATGAAGTCAGTATAAGAGATTTAATTATGACATAAGGGATTCTGTGAAAATTAGTTGCTATATGATATTTAAAGCTAGATCACGGAAGAAAGCAGAGCTCATGTTCTCTTTTCCATCATTGTCTAGAAAAGTAAGAAGCAAAATAAACAGAGAAAGAAAAATTCATAAATAAATATCAGCCTTTCCACACAACAGGTACTGGTAGACAGGTCACACTTACCTCCACACTGATCAGACTACTGACTCTCAGTGAAGGACACACAGCCTTGACATGTCCCATTGCAGAGCACCATGCAAAGCAATAATGAGGGGATGCATGGCTGTGGGGTCCAATAGAGTACTCAGGGAAGGTTTCCCAGGTTCTCACAGGGAAAACGGAGCTAATTAGGAAATTATCACAACAATGAAATCCTTTAGGAATAGAGAAAAGCTAATGCAAATGTAGATATTAGAGTACTATAAAAATATTCTCCTGAGTAACAAGGTCAAAAGTTAAAAAAACAAAATCAAAACAGACAAATAAAAAAATATATGGATATAATATATCAAAGCTTATGCATCTTCTATTTTACCAATTAAACACATCTTGGAGAAAAAGTACGCCTTTAAACTCCTAAATATTGGCATGTGTGGGTGGTACAGCCACTTAAGTGACCAGCTCTTGGTTTTGGATCAGATCATGATTTCAGAGACATGGTTTCCAGCCTCTCATTGATCTCCATACTCATTGTGGAGTTTACTTGTCTCTCTCCTTCCAATCCTCCCCCTACTCATGCACTCTCTCTAAAATAAAATAAAATAAAATAAAATAATAATAATAATAATAATAATAATAATAATAATAATGAAGTCTTGTAAAAAATTAAGGCATCTAATGAGAGAGTAAATAATGGATAAAAGATGCTATAACGTGACTACTTTAAAATAAAGTTGGTTATACTGCTTACAACTTATATTGTTACAAAAGTACAATATTGTTTCAACTGATAAGTAATCATATTTAGGGAGATCATTTAAATGATCATCTTATGGGATATGGCAAAGGCAATCTTAAGGGGGAAATACATAGCCATTCAAGACTCACTAAAAAAATAAAAATAAAAATGCCGAATATACCAACTCTCTTTACACCTTAAAGAACTGGACAATCAACAAGAAGTTAAGCCAACTCCATGCACAAGAAGGGGAAAAATCAAGATTAGAGCAGAGATCAATAAGTTAGACATTAGAGATACAGTAGAAGACGTCAAGAAAATGAAAAACTGGTTCTTTAAAAGAATTAAGATCAATAAACCACTAGCCAAACTAATACAAAAGGAAAGAAAGATGACCCAAATTAATAAAATTATGAATGAAAGGGGAGAGATCACGACTAACCTCAAGGAAATGGAAAAAAAATCATCAGAAGTTATTATCAACACTTATATGCCAATAACTTAAGCAACCTAGAAGAAGTGGATGCATGCCTGGAAACTTACAAATTTCCAAGATGGAATCAGGAAGAAATTGACAACCTCATTAGGCCAATATTTAGTAACAAGATTGAAGCAGTGATCAACAACCTCCCAAAAAAACAAGAGCACAGGACCTGACAGATTCCCTGGGGAACTCTACCAAACTTTCAATGCAGAAATATTATCTATTCTCCTGAAGCTGTTTCAAAAAAAAAAAAAAAGAATAGAATCAGAAGGAAAACTTCCAGACTCATTCTATGAAGCCAGTATTACTTGTTCCCTAAACCAGGAAAAGACCCCATCAAAAAGGAGAATTTCAAACCAATATCTCTGATGAATATGGATGCCAAGATTCTCAACAAGATCCTAGCTAATAGGTTCCAACAGTACATTAAAAAGATTGTCCACCATGACCAGGTGGGATTTGTCTCTGGGATGCAACGGTGATTCAACATTCCCTGTAAATCAATCAATGTGATAGAATAAATTAACAAGAGAAGATAGAAAAACAACATGGTCCTCTTAATTGAAGCAGAAAAAGCATTTGACAAAATACAACATCCTTTCCTGATTAAAACTCTTCATAGTATAGGAATAGGAATAGAAACATTCCTCAACTTCATAAAAATCTACCCATGAAAAACCCACAGCGAATGTCATTCTCAATGAAGAAAATCTGACAGCCTTCCCTTTGAGAAGGGACACGACACGGATGCCCACTCTAGCCACTTCTGTTCACCATAGTACTAGAATTCCTTGCAACAACAATGAGACAACAAAAAGAAATAAATGGTATTCAAATCGGCAAAGAAGTCAAACTCTCTCTCTTCACATATGACATGACACTTTATATGGAAAACCCAAAAATGGCCAGTCTTGATTAATTCAGCATCCATAACTACATGAGCCAGTCCCTCTTTATTAAATTTCTCTTTTTCTCTCCCTCCCTATCTCACTTTATAGATAGATAGAGGTGGGTATAGATACATATATAATCTCTCACCTATTGGTTCTGTTTCCAGGAGAACCTGAAGTAATTTAGATTTTGTTACCAAGAGTGGATCTGTAGAAAAATTAATTTAAGGATGAGTTGGTTCTGAATGGACTTAAAGATTAGTGGCTTTACTTCCAGTAGTAAAGAGAGCACTGATAGCTCATGTTTTGAACTGTTTAAAGAGTTAGATAAAACATCTACTTTTGATATTCTTGAATCAACCATTTAAAAACAAGTATTTGGATGACTATGTATGATGTTTTTCAAAACTTTTTTTTTTTTAAAGTAACAATGTAATGTTGCCTGGTTTTCCCCAGTATCACTGGGAAAACTGATGAAAGAAAAAGAAGAATTTTACAAATTAGAATTCTCAGGTCAAGTGCCACATAAATGAGCTAAAAATTCTATATGTGCTTTGAATGAGTGCCTAATTTTTCTGTAGCTACAGGATTGACATTGCTAAAAAATCAAATACAGAGCCTCATTTTGTGACAGGGAAAATTACAACAGAAGTTAAAGTCCCAGCATTCAAAAACATCTACTCATAAAGTGACAATATTGATCAGGGGAAAAAGGGATTCTGTAAGTTGGAAGTGGGTATTTGATGAGATCTTGGTGAATTTAGGAATATTTGGCCCCTACAATCTGAATATCTTTTTTTTAAAACCAATGGAAGAAATTTCATCATTCCCAGGAGTCTTGCCCTCTTCACTTCCAGGAGACTTGCCCTCACTACCCACAACAGAAGTATCCTTCACAACCCTTTGGAAGTAGCATCCCAACCCTCTGTGACATTTGCCTTTCACCTTCATCTGAGGAGATTAACTCTGTATTGCTAAAGGGTATTATAATAGCATCCTCTGAGGCAATTGCTTTGCAAGAGAACGTTAATTCTCCTCAGGACTTATATGCCTCTTTGCTTCTGGACCTCTAATTAGACTTGAGACCCAGTAGAGCCCTAAAGGTGATGTAAACCTTTGGGGTGTACAAGGTGTACTCATAGGGATGTATGCTTCACTCCAAAGGAACTACTTGAGTTTACTAATTCATATAAGCAAAATTTTGTGAGTAGGATAGGATATTGAGGGTGTGGAATAATTGCAGAAGGAACATAAAATTGGATCTGGTCAAATTTATTGATATGAACAGACCAAATTTTGGATATGAAATTCTGCATTTAATGTTGCAATTCTAGAGTTCAGGAAGAACTTTGGTCAGGTGAGACATAGACCAAAAAAATGTGAGTGAATTGGAAGTGTCAGATATGTCTTACTTTAATATGAATCAAGGAGTTCAAATGTTTGGGTAGATTAGAATGTTAGAATGAACTAGTCATTTAAGACCTACTCATCCAGGGGTGCCTGGGTGGCTCAGTGGGTTAAGCCTCTGCCTTCAGCTCAGGTCATGATCTCAGGGTCCTGGGATCAGGCCCTGCATCGGGCTCTCTGCTAAGCGGGGAGCCTGTTTCCCCCCTCTCTCGGCCTTCCTCTCTGCCTACTTGTAATCTCTCTCTGTCAAATAAATAAATAAAATATTTTAAAAAGACCTACTCATTCATACTAAGGGCATCAAGAATACACACCTTATCCCGCAACTATGAACAATGAATTTGTGAGAAGAGCCACTTAAACACGTGCTTAAAAAGGTTCTATGATCGCTCTAGGGAGGTCAGAATTCACAGTGGTAATTGCAGTCACTTACTTGAAAATTTTAAATGAAGTGGGAGCATATAGACCCCAGGGTGGCAAGGATCAAGTGGAAGGACTCATCCTCCAATGACAAAGTGGGTGTGGCTACTATATTGAAATAATTAGAACAGTCTGACTCTTTCAGACTTATGGTGTTGACTATTTAAACATGGTGTTCCTAAAAGTAAAATTGATAGGTGGCTTACCAAATTCTTCCTTCATTCTTATAAGCAGAAATGTTCTAGATCAAGTAAACAAAAGTCTAAGTTAAATCATAAAAAGGTAGTGTCACACTCCCTCAGTCAATTCTGAATTGGAGCCAGATTCAGACCAGAAGTCCTTAAAAAAGGGAATTTGGGGTACTTTGAGGATGAGCCCCAGTATACTACTGAGAAGTGATACTGCCAAAATTTCTCACAGTCTTTCCCAAAGGGGCCTAAGACTTTTACCATGATAAATGTACATTACAGAAAAGGAAATAGTTAGAACTTTTAGGACAACTACACAGAGGGTTTGAACTTACACTAATTACAGGAGACAAAATTGTTACTGTTTCCCACGAGAGTACTGGTAATGCAACTTGTACAGCAACGATTATATAGTTCTGGGCCCCACACAAAATGAGAAGCATTTTTAATCTGTAAATAAGAGGAAATAATACACTGAAATGGGGAATGTATTGTTTATCAAGTTTAAAAGGGCGTGCTGAGGGTTGTGCATCTTTTTTTGGTTATAGGAGGGTCCAGATGCAACAACTCATCATTTATTTTAAGAAATAGCTAAACATGTTCCCACTCACTGAAAATGTAGAAATTTTTAGAAAGACCCCAAATTTTAGTCAAAAATTTCCACACCCCCATCTTATCTATAAGTTCTTATTTTTTAACTATTGCCTTCTTGTTCTTTCCCTTAGTCTTATTTCTTTTATTTTATTTTATAATTTCTTTTCAGCATAACAGAATTCATAGTTTTTGCACCACAGCCAGTGCTCCATGCAATGCATACCCTCTGAAATACCCACCACCTGGCTCCCCCAACC
>PISX010024264.1:10834-28335 GCA_004024625.1 Mellivora capensis
CCCTTCTCCTCTCCATCTCCCCATGTCCTCCGTGTTATTTGTTATGCTCCACAAATAAGTGAAACCATATGATAATTGACTCTCTCTGCTTGACTTATTTCACTCAGCATCATCTCTTCCAGTCCCGTCCATGTTGCTACAAAAGTTGGGTATTCATCCTTTCTGATGGAGGCATAATACTCCATAGTGTATATGGACCTTCCTTATCCATTCCTCCATTGAAGGGCATCTTGGTTCCTTCAACAGTTTGGTGACCATGTCCATTGTTGCTATGAACATTGGGGTACAGATAGCCCTTCTTTTCACTACATCTGTATCTTTGGGGTAAATACCCAGTAGTGCAATTGCAGGGTC
This sequence comes from Mellivora capensis, assembly GCA_004024625.1. NCBI lineage: Eukaryota > Metazoa > Chordata > Mammalia > Carnivora > Mustelidae > Mellivora > Mellivora capensis. Next base: position 11,189 of record PISX010024264.1, read on the forward strand.
ATAGGGAAGCTCTATTCTTAAATTCTTAAGGAATCTCCACATTGTTCTCCAGAGTGGCTGCACCAACTTGCATTCCCACCAACAGTGTAAGAGGGTCCCCTTTCTGCACATCCTCTCCAACACACGTAGTTTCCTGTCTTGCTAAATTGGGCCATTCGAACTGGTGTGAGGTGTTATCTCAATGTAGTTTTAATTTGAACTCCCTGATGGCTAGTGATGATGAACATTTTTTCATGTGTCTGATAGCCATTTGTATGTCTTCATTGGAGAAGAGTCTGTTCATATCTTCGGCCCATTTTTTGATATGATTATCTGATTTGTGTGTGTTGAGTTTGAGAAGTTCTTTATAGATCCTGGATATCAACTTTTGTCTGTACTGTCATTTGCAAATATCTTCTCCCATTCCGTGGGTTGCCTCTTTGTTTTGTTGACTGTCTCCTTTGCTGTGCAGAAGCTTTTGATCTTGATGAAGTCCCAAAAGTTCATTTTTGCTTTTGTTTCCTTTGACTTTGGAGACATATCTTGAAAGAAGTTGCTGTGGCTGATATCAAAGAGGTTACTGCCTATGTTCTCCTCTAGGATTCTGATGGATTCCTGTCTCACATTGAGGTCCTTTATCCATGTCGAGTTTATCTTTGTGTACGGTGTAAGAGAATGGTCGAGTTTCATTCTTCTACATAGAGCTGTCCAATTTTCCCAGCACCATTTATTGAAGAGACTGTCTTTTTTCCACTGTATATTTTTTCCTGCTTTGTCGAAAATTATTTGACCATAGAGTTGAGGGTCCGTATCTGGGCTCTCTACTCTGTTCCATTGGTCTATGTGTCAGTTTTGATGCCAGTACCATGCTTTCTTGGTGATCACAGCTTTGTAGTAAAGCTTGAAATCAGGTAATGAGATGCCACCAGTTTTATTTTTGTTTTTCAACATTTCCTTAGCGATTTGGGGTCTCTTCTTATTCCATACAAATTTTAGGATTATTTGCTCCAGCTCCTTGAAAAATACCAGTGGAATTTTGCTGAGAATGGCATTAAAAATATAGATTATCCTAGGTAGTATAGACATTTTCACAATGATTATTCTTCCGATCCAAGAACATGGAATGGTCTTCCATCTTTTTACGTCTTCAATTTCTTTCACGAGTGTTCTGTAGTTTCTCGAGTACAGATCCTTTAACTCGTTGGTTAGGTTTATTCCCGGGTATCTTATGGTTCTTGGTGCTATAGTAAATGGAATCGATTCTCTATTTTCCCTTTCTGTATTTTCATTGTTAGTGTATAAGAAAGCCACTGATTTCTATACATTGACTTTGTATCCTGCCACGTTACTGAATTGCTGTATGAGTTCTAGTAGTTTGGGGGTGGAGTCTTTTCGGTTTTCTATATAAAGTATCATCTCATCTGCGAAAGAGAGAGGTTGACTTCTTCCTTGCCAATTTGGATACCTTTTATTTCTCTTTGTTGTCTGATTGCTGTTGCTAGGACTTCTAATACTATGTTGAACAAGAGTAGTGAGAGTGGGCATCCTTGTCATGTTCCTGATCTCAACCGGAAGGCTGTGAGCTTCTTCCCATTGAGGATGATGTTTGCTGTGGGTCTTTCATAGATAGATTTTATGAATTTGAGAAATGTTCCATCTATCCCTATACTTTTAAGCGTTTTAATCAGGAATGGATGCTGGATTTTGTCAAATCCTTTTTCTGCATCAGTTGAGAGGATGATCTCTCTTTTACTGAAAGAGGCGTGTTAAGATCTCCTACTATCAATGTATTCATATCAATATGACTTTATCTTGATTCATAGTTTTCTTATGTAATTGGCTGTTCCCATATTGGGGGCATAGATATTTACAATTGTTAGATCATCTTGGTGGATAGTCCCTTTAAGAATTATGTAGTGTTCTTCTGTATCTCTGACTAAAGTCTTTAGTTTAAAATCTAATTCATCTGATATGAGAATCGCTACCACGGCCTTCTTTTGAGGCCCATTGGCATGCAAGATTCTTCTCCATCCCTTCACCTTCAGTCTTGGTGTATCCTTGGGTTCGAAATGAGTCTCTTGTAGACAACATATGGATGGATCCTGTGTGACTATCCAATCAGCATCCCTGTGTCTTTTTATGGGCGCATTTAGGCCACTCACATTTAGAGTGATTATTGATAGATACGTTTTTATTGACATCGTGTTACCTTTGAAGTCTTTCTTTCTGTAGATTGTCTCTATATTTCTGTTCAAGGATATTCTTAGGATTGTTCCTCCTTTATAAAACCCCCCTTAATATTTCCTGCAGTGTCAGCTTGGTGGTCACGTACTCTTTTAAGCCTTGCCGGTCTTGGAAACTCTACCTCTCCATCCATTTTGAATGACTGTCTTCTGGGTAAAGTATTCTTGACTGCATGTCCTTCTCATTTAGTGCCCTGAATATATCTTGCCATCCCTTTATGGCTTGCCAGGTTTCTGTGGACAGGTCTGACATTATTCTGATGGGCTTTCCTCTATACGTAAGGAGCTTCTTTGTCTTAGCTGCCTTAAAGAGAGTTTCTCTAGAATTATAATTCCTCATTCTTACTATCAGGTGTCTCAGGGACTTCGAGAATCTATAATCTTGGGGGTAGACTATTCTGTCTCTAGTACATGAATGCTGGTTCCATTTGAGAGATTTGGAAAATTTTCATGGATAACTTGTTCCACTATATCTTCTAGATTTCTTTCTTTCTCCTCCCCGCACTGATTCCAATAATTATGATGTTGGAATGTTTCATGGCATCATTTATTTCCCTGATTCTGTTATCGTGGTTTCTAAGCTGTTTGTTCCAGCCTTCCTCCTGATCCTTTTTCTCTATCTCTTTGTCCTCCAGATCACTAATTCTGTCTTCTGTCTCAGTTACCCTAGCTTTTAGGGAATTTGGATTAGATTGGAATTCATTGAGAGCATTGTGAACATCATCCCTCATGGCTTTCAGTTCTGCTCTAACATTGTGAACATCATCCCTGGTGGCTTTCAGTTCTGCCCTAATCAATTCCATTTGGTCATCCATGGCTTTCTCCAACCTAGCTCTAGCCTGGAAAATTGTTAGCCTGAATTCCCTTTCTGACATATTGTCTATGACAGTAGCCCTTAACTCAGTTGCAGAAGGCCCACCCTTTGAATTTTTCTTCTGTTGGGCATTCCTCCTCCTAATCATTTTGGTGAGAGTTTGCTGAACAGATGCAGCTTGATGTATTGACCGTGGTGCAATCAAGGTGCACCCTGGAACGCTTTTGAGCAATCAAGAGTCCCAATCCAAACGAAAGAAAAAAAGAAAGAGAGATAAAAAGAGAGAGAGAGAGAAAGAGAGAGAGAGACAGGGAAAAAAAAAGTAATATAAGAGAGAAGGCTCATCCTGGATAGGTCCCAAGGTAAGATTTATGAAGTATACAAAGAGAAACAGACAAACAAAAAGACTGATAAAATATATGACGAGAAGAAAAAAAAATACATATATAGAAGCAAAACAAATAAACAAAAAAAGGAACCTCGTTAAAAAGAACCCCAAGTATAAGATTTATATACTAACAGGACAAACACAAATACACAGAAACACTGGCAGAAGAAAAAGATGGAGAGTGGTTATAAATTCTGTGTGGGCGAGCTAGATTACTTTGATTCTTCTTGGATGTATCTTGATATCTTTGTTAAAGGACTCAACTTTCCTAAGATAAATTGGGATTAAAATTTGGTTTACCTGTAGGGGTGGCATTGATTGGGGGTAGGGGATTACCTTGATTTTAACTCTATATCAATATTAAAAAATAAAAATAAAGAAAAGAATGAAGTAAACTAAAATTATAATTTTAAAAAATTATAAAAATAGAAAAGCAAAAGAAAAACATGGGGATATGTATCAAAAAGTTCAGGTTAATAGGTTATTATGGAATTGATGTACTGGGCATCTCACTGTGATAGTAAATAGGCTAAAAATCTATAAAAAAAAATGAACCAGAATAGTGGGAACGAATTAAAAATAAAGGTTTTATCTATGAAGTAGTGGTGGTTATTCTCTTTTCCTCTATTTTTTTCCCTCTTTTCCATTGGCTTTCTGGGGGAGGGGCCTGCCACGTGGTTTTCAGGCAATATTTCCTGAGTTAAGTCCTTCTGCCCCTCTCAAGGGGGTGGGCTTTGATGAAACCGGTTTTTCAGGCTTTTGTTTTCTGGAGGATTTTATGTTTGTTCTTTTGTTTTCTCTCCCCTTGGCCGCTCTTGATGGTTCTTGGAGGTTTAGAGGAAAGCAAACTGCACCCAGACCTCCCTGTCAGAGAGAAGCCTCAGTCTGTTCCCCTCTGGGTGCTGCAGAACACATAAGTTCCCCCTTGGCCGCTGGCAGAGCACGTTGCCAGTAGCGGTTCCTGGGGACACAGGAACTCCTTCTTTTACCCAAAACCACAACAGCAGCAGTGGTCTGGTCAGCTCCAGACTGCCAGAGAGGTTCCAAGCAGCGATCACAAACTGAGATTTTCCCGCTGGGCATACAGGGTGCACTCAGCCTTTTCAAGGACCAAGAGCTCCCGGCTGGCTCCTGCTTGCACCTCTATCAGGGGAGGGTGTGAGAGCCTGCGACCCAGGCTCTGAAAGCATGCCATGGCGCAGGCGTGGGGACTGTAAAAAGGCTGTGTTTCTGCTGGCTGGTGAGTCTCCCAGCCCCTCATGGGATCAGCTGCGCTGCTTGTGGCTCAGAAACCAAGACCTGGTTTCTTTGCCACACTCTCTCTGGCTCAGTGTCAGGGGTGGCTGTCCTGGGTCTGGGGACTTAAGCCCCTGTCCCTAACCATCCCAATTCCCTCAATTTCCCCCCCATGATCCTTTGCTCTTTTTGAGTGCTTTATACCAGACTCCAAGTTAATGCTGGTCCCCAGTCATAGGCCACTCTCATATTGGGGTATTACTTTCCAATGGGTCATTTCTTGTGGCTCCCTCCCCCTTTTGTTTAGCTTTTGAAACATGTTCGATGTTCCCACTCTGGTTTATCTGCCCACTGGTGTCTTCTGCCCCTGTAGAGATCCAGAAGTGTATAATTCTAATCTCAGGCTGATTTCATGGGTGATCAGAGTTCCTTGGTAGGGAATCAGCTTACTTTAGGGTACAGGTTGAACCGGCATCTCTTCCTAGTTCCCCACCATCTTGTTCCCTCTGAGTATCTTGGACCATATCTTCTTTATCCATTTATCCATTGAAGGGCATCTTGGTTCTTCCCACAGCTTGGTGACTGTGGCCATTGCTTCTATGAACTCTGGGGTAGATGGCCCTTCTTTTTACTACATCTGTATATTTGGGGTACAAACCTAGTAGTGCAATTGCAGGGCCACAGGGAAGCCCTATTTTTAATTTCTTAAGGAATCACACTCTTTTCCAAAGTGGCTGCAAGAACTTGCATTCCCACCAACAGTGTAAGAGGGTTCCCCTTTCTCCACATCCTTTCTGACACTTGTTGTTTATTGTCTTGTTAATTGTGGCCATTCTAACTGGTGTGAGGTGGTATCTCAATTTGGCTTTGATTTGAGTTTCATTAACGGCCAGTGATGATGAACATTTTTTCATGTGTCTGTTAGCCATATGCATGTCTTTTTTGGAGAAGTGTCTGTTTATGTCTTCTGCCCATTTTTTGACATGATTATCTGTTTTATCAGTGTCGACTTTGAGGAGTTCTTTATAGATCTTGGATATCAGCCCTTTGTCTGTGCTGTCATTTGCGAATATCTTCACCCATTCCGTGGGTTGCCTCTTTGTATTGTTGACTGTTTCCTTGCTGTGCAGAAGATTTTGATCTTGAGGAAGTCCCAAAAGTTTATTTTAACTTTTGATTCATTTACTTTGGAGACATATGTTGAAAGAAGTTTCTGTGGGCAGTGTCCAAGAGGTTACTGCCTATGTTCTCCTCTAGGATTCTGATGGATCCCTGCCTCATGTTGAGGTCTTTTATCCATTTCGAGTTTATCTTTGTGCATGGTGTAAGAGAACAATCGAGGTTCATTCTTCTACTCATAACTCTACCGTTTTCCCAGCATAATTTTTGAAGAGATTGTCTTTTTTTCCACTGTATTTTTTTTTCCTGCTTTCTCCAGGATTAGTTGACCATTGAGTTGTCAGACCATATCTGGGCTGTGTACTCTGCTCCACCTTTCTATGTGTCTGTTTTTGTGCCAGTATCATGCTGCCTTGGTAATCACAGCTTTGTAGTAAAGCTTGGAATCAGGCAATGTGATGCCCCCAGTTTTACTTTCCTTCTTCAACATTTCCTTACCAATTCCGGGTCTCTTCTGATTCCATACACATTTTAATATTGTTTGTTTTAGCTTTTTGAAAAATGCTGATGGAATTTTGATTGGAATGACATTGAAAGTATGGATAGCACTAAGCAGTATAGACATTTTAAAAATTTTACTTTTCTGATCCATGAGCAAGGAATAGTCTTCCATCTTTTTGCGTCTTCTTCAATTCACATCATGAGTGTTCTGTAGTTTGTTGAGTACAGATTCTTTATCTCTTTGGTTAGGTTTACTCCCAGGTATCTTACGGTTCTTGGTGCTATACTAAATGGAATTGATTCTCTAATTTCCCTTTCTGTATTTTCATTGTGAGTGTATAAGAAAGCAACTGATTTCTGTGCATTGATTTTGTATCATTTCACATTACTGAATGACTGTATGAGTTCTAGTAGTTTGGGGAGGGAAATTTTTGGGTTTTCCAATAAATTGTCATGTCATCAGTGAAGAGAGGTAGTTTGACTTCTTCATTGTTAATTTGAATACTATTTTTGGAGGGGGTAGTTGCTGTTTCTAGGACTTCTGATACTATGTTGAACAAGAGTGGCGAGAGTGGGCATCCTTGTCGTTTTCCTGATCTCAAAGGAAAGGCTGTTAGAATTTCCCCATTGAGGATAATATTCGTTGTGGGTTTTTCAGAGATAGATTTTATGAAGTTGAAGATTATTCCGTCTATTCTTATACTTTGAATCATTTTAATTAGGAATGGATGCTGTATCATATCAAATGCTTTTTCTGCTTCAATTGAGAGAACTATGTGGTTCCTCTCTCTTCTCTTATTGATTTTTTCTATCACACTGATTGATTTGTGAATGTAGAACCACCCCTGCATCCCATGGATAAATCCCACCTGGTTATGGTGGATAATCTTTTTTTTTTTTTTTTGTACTCTTGGATCCTATTAGCTAGGAACTTCTTGAGAATATTAGCATCCATATCCATCAGGGATAATTGGTCTGAAATTTTGGTTTTGGTGAGGTCTTTGTCTGGTTTGGGAATCAGGGTAATGCTGGCTTCATAAAACCAGTCTGGAAGTTTTCCTTCTGCTTCAATTTTTTGAAACAGCTTAAGGAGCGTAAGTATTATTTCTTCTTTGAATGTTTGATAGAATTCCACAAGGAATCTGTCAGGTCCTGGACTCCTGTTTTTTTGATCACTGTTTCAATCTTGTTACTAAATATTGGTCTATTCAGGTTTTCAATTTCTTTCTGATTCAGTTTTGGAAGCTGATAGGTTTCCAAGAATGCATCCATTTCATCTAAGTTTCTTTTTTTAATTTATTTGACAGACAGAGATCAAAAGTAGGCAAGAGAGGCAGGCAGGGAGAGAGAGGAGGAAGCAGGCTCTCCGCGGAGCAGAGAGCCCGATGCGAGGCTCGAACCCAGGACACCGCGAACATGACCTGAGCTGAAAGCAGAGGCTTTAACCCACTGAGCCACCCAGGTGCCCCTCATCTAAGTTTCTTAATATTTTGACATACAACTGTTGATAATAATTTCTGATGATTGTTTCTATTTCTTTGATGTTAGTCAAAATCTCTACATTTTCTTTCATAATTTTATTAATTTGGGTCCTTTCCCTTTTCTTTTGGACTAGTTTAGCCATTGGTTTATCAATATTACTGATACTTTCAAATAACCAACTTCTAGTTTCATTGATGTGTGCTACTGTATCTCTAGCTTCTATCTCATTGATCTCTGCTCTAATCTTGATTATTTCCATTCTTGTGTGTGGGGTTGGCTTTATTTGTTGTTGATTTTCCAGTTCTGTAAGGTGCAAAGAGAGCTGGTGTATTCTGGATTTTTCAGTTTTTTTGAGGGAGGCTTGGATGGTTTTGTACTTTCCCCTTAGGACTCGCTTTGCTGTATCCCATGGGTTTTGAACCTAAGTGTTTTCATTCTCATTTGTTTCCATGATTTTTTTTAGTTTTACCATGATTTCCTGGTCGATCCAAACATTCTTAAGCAAGGTGATATTTAGCTTCCGAGTGTTTGAATTCCTTCCAAACTGTCTTGTGATTGAGTTCCAAATTCAAAGCATTGTGATCTGAGAATATGCAGGGAATATTCTTAGCTTTTGGTATCGGTTGAGTCCTGACTTGTGACCCAGTAAATAGTCTATTCTGAAGAAGGTTCCATGTGCACTCGAGAAGAGTACTCTGTTGTTTTAGGGTGGAATGTTCTGTATATATCTATGAGGTCGATCTTGTAAAATAGTCATTCAAAGCTCTTGTTTCTCTATTAATTTTCTGCTTGGATTATCTGTGTATTACTGAGAGTGGCAATTTAAGATCCCCTACTATTAATATGTTCATATCAATATTACTCTTTATCTTGATTAACAGTTTTCTTATGTAATTGGCTGCTCCCATATTGGGAGCATAAATATTTACAATTGATAGAACTTCTTGGTGAATAGTCCCCTTAAGAATGATGTAGTGTCCTTCTTTTTCTCTGACTACAGTCATTACTTTAACAGATAATTGATCTGATATGTGCATTGCTACCCCAGCTTTCTTTAGTGGCTCCTTGGCATGAAAGATGCTTCTCCCTCTCTGCACTTTCAGTCTGGATGTATCCTTAGGTTCAAAATGGGACTCTTATAGAAAACATTTAAAGGGTCCTGTTATTTTATCCAATCTGCAACCCTGTGTCACTTTTTAGGAGTGTTTAGGCCCGTCTCCTTGAGAGTGATTATTGAGATATATATTTTATTGACATCATTTTGCCTATGAAGTCCTTGTCTCTTTAAATTGTCTCTGTAAATTTCTATTCTATGATACTCTTGGATTCCTTCTTCTGTTATAGAATCCCCCTTAATACTTCTTGTAGTTCCAGCTTGGTGATCACATACTCTTTTAAACGTTGCCGGTCTTGGAAGCTCTTTATCTCTCCATCCATTTTGAATGTCAGTCTTGCTGGATAAAATATTCTTGGCTGCATGCTCTTTTCATTTAATGCCCTGAATATGTTTTGACCTCCCTTTCTGGCTTGCCATATTTCTGTGGACAGGTCTAATGCTATTCTGATGGGCCTTCCTCTGTATGTAAGGAATCCCCCTAGCTGCTCTCAAGAGCTCCTGTCTAACATTATGATTTCTCAATTTCACAAACATGTGCCTCGAGGTCTTTCTAGATTCTATGATCTTGGGGGGAGACCTTTCTGTCTCTAGGACGTGAATACTGGTTTCATTACCCAGATTGGGAAACTTTTTATGGGAATTTGTTCAACAATATCTTGTAGTCTTCTTTGTTTCTCCTCTCCCTCAGGGATTCCAATAATTCTGACATTGGAATATTTCATGGTATCATTTATTTCTCTAATTCTATTTTCATGGCTTCTAACCTGTTTGTTCCAGGCTTCCTCCTGATCCTTTTTTCTCAGTTTGTTTGTCCTCTAGATCATTAATTCCATCTTCTGTCTCAGTTACTCTAGCTGTTAGAGAATTGAGATTAGATTGGAACTCATTGATAGCATTTTTTTGAAAGTTATTTAAAGCTTTATTTTATGCTAAGTATTAGAAGTTAGACTGATTGGTCAGGGGAACATTGATAGCATTTTTAACTTCTTCCCTGGAGGCTTTCACTTCTGCCCTAATCAATTTCATTGTGTCATTATAGGCTTTCTCCAACCTAGCCACTGCCTGAATAATTGTTAGACTGAATTCCCTTTCCAACATACTGTTTAAGTCCATATCCAATAGTTCTGATGGAGAGAGCACAGTCTCTGAATTTTTCCTCTGTTGGACATTCCTCCCTTTATTCATTTTGGTGAGAGATGGCTGAGGGGATGTGTAGCCAAATTTATCAACTGTGATCCAGGTAAGGTGCACCCTGGAATGCTTCTGAGCAATTGGAGTCTCCACCAAAAATAAAGAAAAAAAGAAGAGAGAGACAGAGAGAGGGAGAAGACCCAGCCAGAATGGACCCCTAAGGTTAGATTTATAAGGTGTAGAAACAAAAATGGACAAACAAAAAGACCAACAAAAGTAAATGACAAGAAAAAGAGAATCCAGCCAAAATGAACCACAAATATAAGTTTTATATAATACCAGAATGAAAACAAATACACAGAAACACTGACACAAGAAGAAGATGAGAAAGTGGTTATAAATCCTCAGTGTGGTTGAGGATGGTTATTTTTATTCTTCCTGGGTGTATCTTGATATCTTTGTTAAAGTACTCAACTTTCCAGAGATAATGGGGGATTAAAACTTGGTTATATATATGGGTAGTATTCAGTGGGAAAAGAGGATTACCTTGAAGCTTATCTCTATACGAATACTAAAAATCTATAAAAGCAAAAGAAAAACACAGGTATATGTATCAAAAAATTTCAAGTTAAAAGTTTATTATGAAATGTGTTTTATTGAATCTCTCATTGTGGTGGTGAATAGGTTAAATTTTTTTAATTCAAAAGAACGAAGTATACGGGTTTTAGGGCAATACAGGGAACTTAATATCTTATTTTCCCCTCATATTAGCATATTGGGTCTTTACAGTTTTCTGGGGACCCTCTGGTGGTTGTCCTCTGGTGTTTTTTGTTTGTTTGTTTGTTTGTTTCTGTTTTGTTTTGTTTTGGCTCGCTTTCTGAGGGGGGGTGTCTTCCTCATTTTTCAGTCCCTCTTGCTTGGGTTGAGTCCTCCTGCCCCCTATTAATTTGCTGAGCTCTGAGGAAATTGTTTTTTTCATGCTTTTGTTCTCTTGAGGTTTTGTTTTGTTTTCCCTCCCTTGGTGGCTTTTGGCAGTTCTTTGGAGGTTTATAGGAAGCAAACTGCACCCAGGCCTCCTTTTCAGAAGGAAGCCTCAGTCTAATCCCCTCTGGGTGGTTCAGAGCACACAGACTCCCTCTCTGCCAGCTCCCACTGGCAGAGCACATCCCTAGTCACTGTCTCAGAAGTCGCTGGAGCTCCCAGTTATCTCTGTACCCCAGTGCTACTAAAACCATGAGCAATATTGGTCCAGAGAACCTGCTTCCATTGAGTGCCTTTACAGGGGCTGTATTCTGGCCAGGTTCAGACCGCCCAAGAGATCCCAACCAGAGATAGCATGCTGAGATTTTCACACCTGCCCAGGCTGGGAATGTTCAGACTCTCGCAGGTCCTGGAGACCACTGGCTAGTGCCCACAGGGATCTCTCTCAGGAGAGGGCTGGGAGCACAGCTCAGGCTCCAGTCATGCAGCATGCCCACAGAGTGCAAAAGGCTGTGGTTCTAGGGTGCACCATCTGGCATCCATGAAGAGGCTTTCATGTGCACTGCCACATAGATGCTCTCTTGCACACCATTGCATCAGGGGCCATGGCCTGGAGGCTTCACTGCACTCTCTCTGGCACTTGGTGTTCACAGGTTCTGGCCATCCTTTGTCCGTGGGCTTAAGCCTGTCCCCATGCCCGCCTGATTCCACCAGTTACCCCTTAAGATCTTTTGCTCTTTTTGAGTGCTTTTAACTGGATTCCAAGTTAATGCTGGTCCCCAATCACAGGGCACTCTTGTATTGGGGCATAACTTTCTAATGGCCACTTCTGGTGGCTCCCCCCCCCCTTCTCTTTATCTCCCAATATCAGTCTGATCATTCCCACTCTGCTTTACCAGTCCACTGGCGTCTTCTGCTTCCATAGAGATCCAGAAGTATATAATCTTACCTCTCAGGTTGATTTTGTTGGTATTCAGAGTGCCCTGGTAGATAATTGGCTCACTTTAGGGGATCTGTTGAAACAATATCTCCCACTTCTCTGCCATCTTGCCCCACCCTCCTCTGTCCCAAGTTTTTGAAAGGAATAGTTTTTGTAAGACAGAAGATAATAACAATACAGTCTTTCCTCAAAGACCAAGAAAAAACTCAAATAAACAATTACCTTACAACTAAATAAGCTAGAAAAGGAAGGACAAACAAATTTCCAAACCAGCAGATAGAGGATATAATAAATATTAGAGTAGAAAAAATGAAATAGGGAACAAAAAAAAATAAGTTAAAATAAAATAACAAAGATAATGAAACAAGGAACTGACTCTCTGAAGAAAATAAACCAAATGGATGTCCAATTCATTAAGAAAGAAAGAGGAGAGAGACAGAAAGGACTAAAAAAAAATCTGTTGGGCCTATATCAAAATAAAAAATTCTGCACAGCAAAGAGAGGCATCAACAAAACAAAAAGGCAATCTATTAAATGGGAGAAGATACTTGTAAACAAATATCTGATAAGGAGTTAACATCCAAAATACATTAAAAAACTTATATAACCTAATACCTAAAAACTCCAGTGAAAAATGGGAAGAGGTCCTGAATAGACATTTTTACAAAGAAGACATACAGATGGCCAACAGGCACATGAAGAGATGTGCAACTTGACTATCAGGAAAATGCAAGTCAAAATCACAATGAGAGGGATGCCTGGGTGGCTCAGTCGGTTAAGCAGCTGCCTTCCGGTCAGGTCATGATCCCAGCGTCCTGGGATCGAGTCCCACATCGGGCTCCTTGCTCGGCAGGGAGTCTACTTCTCCATTTGCCTCCGCCTGCCTCTCTGCCTGCCTGTGCTCACTCTCTCTCTCTCTGACAAATAAAAAAAAAATCACAATGAGATATCACATTACACATGCTAGAATGGCTAAAATTAAACACACACCCAGACACACACATGCACACACACACACACACACACACACACAAAATAACAAGTGTTGGTGAGAATGTGGAGAAAAGGGAACCCTTTTTACTATTGATAATGCAAGTTGGTACAGTCACTGAGGGAAGAGTATGGAGGTTTCTTTAAAAATTAAAAATAAAAACGGGGCACCTGGGTGGCTCATTGGGTTAAAGCCTCTGCCTTCAGCTCAGATCGTGGTCCCAGGGTCCTGGGATCGAGTCCCACATCAGGCTCTCTGCTCGGCAGGGAGCCTGCTTCCTCCTCTCTTTCCCTGCCTACCTCTCTGCCTACTTGTAATCTCTGTTAAATAAATAAATAAAATATTAAAACATTTAAAAATAAAATTACCATATGACCCAATAATTCTATTACTGGATATTTACACAAAAGAAATAAAAACACAAATTCAAAAAGATACGTTCACCCTTATGTTTGTTGCAACCTTACTACAATAGCTAAGGTAAGGAAGCAACCCAAGGGTTGATCAATAAACGTTTGGCAAAAGATGTCACACACACACACATACACACACGCACACGCATGCACACACACACAAACACATGCACATACACTCACACACCAACTGGGATTTTACTCAGCCTTAAAAAAAAATTAGATCTTGACATCTGCAACAACATGGACGGACCTAGAAGTTATAATGCTAAATTAAGTAAATTAGTTCAGGGAATGATAAGTACCCTATGATTTTACATCTTTTTAGAATTTAAGAAATAAAACAAACAAAAACAAATAAAAAATAGACAGAGAATAAACCAGACTCTTAAATATAGAAGAAAAACGAAACAACAAAAAAGTTAGGTTGTTGGAGGGGAGCTGCATAGGTTGGTAGGTAAAATAGATAAATGGGATTAAGAGTACACATATTTAGATAAGCACAAGTAGTATGTAGAATTGCTAAATCATTATAATTCATATAATGATTTTTTAAAATATTTTTTAATATTTTTTAATTCTTTTCAGCGTAACACAGTTCATAGTTTTACAACACACCCAGTGCTCCATGCAATGCGTGCCCTCCACAATACCCACCACCAGGCTCCCCCAACCTCCCACTCCCGCCCCTTCAAAACCCTCAGGTTGTTTTTCAGAGTCCATAGTCTCTCATGGTTCATCACCCCCCAATTTCCCTCAACTCCCTTCTCCTCTCCATCTCCCCATGTCCTCCGTGTTATTTGTTATGCTTCACAAATAAGTGAAACCATATGATAATTGACTCTCTCTGCTTGACTTATTTCACTCAGCATCATCTCTTCCAGTCCCTGTTGCTACAAAAGTCTGGTATTCATCCTTTCTGATGGAGGCATAATACTCCATAGTGTATAGGGACCACATCTTCTTTATCCATTCGTCTGTTGAAGGGCATCTTGGTTCTTTCCACAGTTTGGTGACCGTGGCCATTGCTGCTGTAAACATTGGGGTACAGATGGCCCTTCTTTTCACCACATCTGTATCCTTGGGGTAAAACCCAGTAGCGCAATTGCAGGGTCATAGGGAAGCTCTATTTTTATCTTCTTGAGGAACCTCCACACTGTTCTCCAGAGTGGCTGCACCAACATGCATTCCCACCAACAGTGTAAAAGGGTTCCTCTTTCTCCACATCCTCTCCAACACACGTTGTTTCCTGCCTTGCTGATTTGGCCATTCTAACTGGTGTGAGGTGGTATCTCAATGTGGTTTTAATTTGCATCTCCTTGATGGCTAGTGATGATGAACATTTTTTCAGGTGTCTGATAGCCATTTGTATGTCTTCATTGGAGAAGTGTCTATTCATATCTTCTGCCCATTTTTTGATGTGATTATCTGTTTTGCATGTGTTGAGTTTGAGAAGTTCTTTACAGATCCTGGATATCAACCTTTTGTCTGTACTGTCATTTGCAAATATGTTCTCCCATTCTGTGGGCTGCCTCTTTGTTTTGTTGACTGTCTCCTTTGCTGTGCAGAAGCTTTTGATCTTGATGAAGTCCCAAAAGTTGATTTTTGTTTTTTTTCCCTTCGCCTTTGAAGACATATCTTGAAAGAAGTTGCTGTGGCTGATATCAAAGAGGTTACTGCCTATGTTCTCCTCTAGGATTCTGATGGATTCCTGTCTCACGTTGAGGTCCTTTATCCATTTCGAGTTTATCTTTGTGTACAGTGTAAGAGAATGTTCAAGTTTCATTCTTCTACATATAGCAGTCCAATTTTCCCAACACCATTTATTGAAGAGACTGTCTTTTTTCCATTGTATATTTTTTCCTGCTTTGTCAAAAATTATTTGACCATAGAGTTGAAGGTCCATATCTGGGCTCTCTACTCTGTTCCATTGTTCTATGTGTCTGTTTTGATGCCAGTACCATGCTGTCTTGGTGATCACAGCTTTGTAGTAAAGCTTGAAATCAGGTAATGAGATGCCACCAGTTTTATTTTTGTTTTTCAATATTTCCTTAGATATTCGGGGTCTCTTCTGATTCCATACAAATTTTAGGATTATTTGCTCCAGCTCTTTGAAAAATACCAGTGGAATTTTGATGGGAATGTCATTAAAAGTATAGATTGCTCTAGGTAGTATAGACATTTTAACAATGTTTATTCTTCTGATCCAATAACATGGAATGGTCTTCCATCTTTTTACGTCTTCTTTGATTTCTTTCATGAGTGTTCCGTAGTTCCTCGAGTACAGATCCTTTACCTCTTTGGTTAGGTTTATTCCCAGGTATCTTATGATTCTTGGTGCTATAGTAAATGGAATCGATTCTCTAATTTCCCTTTCTGTATTTTCATTGTTAGTGTATAAGAAAGCCACTGATTTCTGTACATTGACTTTATACCTTGCCACGTTACTGAATTGCTGTATGAGTTCTAGTAGTTTGGGGGTGGAGTCGTTTGGGTTTTCCATATAGAGTATCATGTCATCTGCAAAGAGAGAGAGTTTGACTTCTTCCTTGCCAATTTGGATACCTTTTATTTCTCTTTGTTGTCTGATTGCTGTTGCTAGGACTTCTAATACTATGTTGAACAAGAGTGGTGAGAGTGGGCATCCTTGTCATGTTCCTGATCTCAACGGGAAGGCTGTGAGCTTATTCCAATTGAAGATGATGTTTGCTGTGGGTCTTTCATAGATAGATTTTATGAAGTTCAGGATGGTTCCCTCTATCCCTATACTTAGAAGTGTTTTAATCAGGAACGGATGCTGGATATTGTCAAATGCTTTTTCTGCATCGATTGAGAGGACCATGTGGTTCTTCTCTCTTCTCTTATTGATTTATTCTATCACATTGATTGACTTGCGAATGTTGAACCACCCTTGTAAGCCAGGGATGAAACCCACCTGGTCATGGTGGATGATCTTTTTAATGTGCTGTTGGATCCTGTTTGCTAGGATCTTGTTGAGAATCTTAGATTAGCATCCATATTCATCAGTGATATTGGTCTGAAATTCTCCTTTTTGGTGTGGTCTTAACCTGGTTTGGGGATCAGGGTAATGCTGGCTTCATAAAAAGAGTCTGGAAGTTTTCCTTCTGCTTCAATTTTTTGAAACAGCTTCAGGGGAATAGGTGTTATTTCTTCTTAGAAAGTTTGGTAGAATTCCCCAGGGAATCCATCAGGTCCTGCGCTGTTGTTTTTTGGGAGGTTTTTGATCACTGCTTCAATCTCGTTACTAGATATTGGTCAGTTCAGCTTGTCAAGTTCTTCCTGGTTCAATTTTGGGAGTTTATATTTTTCTAGGAATGCATCCATTTCCTCTAGGTTGCTTAACTTATTGACATATAACTGTTGATAATAGCTTCTGATGATTGTTTCTACTTTCTTGGTGTTAGTTGTGATCTCTCCCTTTTCATTCATAATTTTATTAATTTGAGCTTTCTCTCTTTTCTTTTGGATTAGTGTGGCCAATGGTTTATCGATCTTATTGATCCCTTCAAAAAACCAGATTCTAGTTTCATTGATACGTTCTACTATATCTCTACTTTCTACCTCATTCATCTCTGCTCTAACCTTGATTATATCCCTTCTTGTGCGTGGAGTTGGTTTAATTTGTTGTTGATTCTCCAGTTCTTTAAGGTGTAGAGACAGCTGTTGTATTCTGGATTTTTCCATTTTTTTGAGGGAGGCTTGGATGGCTATGTATTTCCCCCTTAGGACCGCCTTTGCTGTATCCCATAGGTTTTGGACCGACGTGTCTTCATTCTCATTGGTTTCCATGA
>PISX010024265.1:0-28231 GCA_004024625.1 Mellivora capensis
TTTTTTTTTTTTTCATTGCTATATTCCCAATACAGAGAATAGAATAGGCAGGCATTCAATAATTGTTTTGTGCAATAAATCAACAGATTTACGTTGCATTCAAATGCATGCTCTTCTGTTGGGAATTAAAATAATATGGATGCATCACAGTAGCTTTTATTTAATTTTTCAATTTTCAGTTAGTATCTACAAAAAGTATAGCAACTAATATGTGGAGAGCTGTATTAGGGTTCAACCAAAAAAAAGTAGAATCAGGAGATTAAATAGAGAAGTAGGAAGATAATAGATGATGCTAGATGGGTAGATAAGTAGGTAGGTAGGTAGGTAGATAGAGAGATAATAAGGAATTGACATAGGTAATAGTGGGGGCTAGGTAAGCAAGTTCAAAATCTACAGGGTAAGCAGAAGGGAAGATCAGGCCACTGTAGAACCCCTGGGCATGAGCTGAAGCTGCTATCTGGGCATAGGAAGTCAGGAAAAGGGCAGAGAACAATTATAGACTTGGT
This sequence comes from Mellivora capensis, assembly GCA_004024625.1. Lineage (NCBI taxonomy): Eukaryota > Metazoa > Chordata > Mammalia > Carnivora > Mustelidae > Mellivora > Mellivora capensis. The sequence goes on from PISX010024265.1 coordinate 507, forward strand.
TTTTATTTGAAGTCTCATTTATCAGGAAAAGTCCCATTCCTTTTAAGGGCTTACCTGATTAGGTCAAGTCCACAAAACATAACTTTAGTTTAAAGTCAACTGATTAGTGTCTTTAGCTACATGTGCAAAATCCTTCTACAGCAGGAACTAGGTCAGTGCGTGATTGAATAACTGTGAGAGGGTGCCCGCGGGCAAAATGCCTGTTGGCCCTTTACTCCCTTTTTGTAGTTCAGCTAAACTAGCCAAATGGAGACATCACAAATCATCTGGAGTCATAAAGTTTTTGTAAATGAAAACATTAGTAATCACTGTTTTGTGTCAATATTATAATGTCTCATTGAGACTCTTCTGGTTTATGAGAGCCCTGAGTCTACCCTGACACACTTAGCCCATGATATGGAAGAGTTTCCCAGCCTGGGTTCCTATAAAATTATTGCAAAAAAACTTTGCTACTTTGGTCTACTTATTACATAGTGGAAGCTAATGAAAAGCCAATTTTCAGGTTCCAAGTTAGGTCACAGGGTGCCAAGACAATGAGGTTCTAAGAGAGACCACTGGCCATTCTAAATCAGATTGATACTTTTTCTACTAACCTGATCACTTAAAAATCATTAATAGAATCAAGATTTTTCAGAGCTTGGTGACAAAGTACCTTGACCTTGGCATTGGTGGAAGCCACTTTTTTAAAATAGAGTTTGTCACATCTCATGAACATTTTATTCTTGCTTTTTCTTCTGCTGTTGCTATCACAGTGACAACTAATGTCAATTGAAATCTGACAGGGAATTTCAACATCAAGGACATACTTTTAATATTAAATTTCCATAATGTCCTGGTTGCTGATTTATGCACTATACTTGCAATGGTTTTCTGAACGCTAAGCATTGCTGGTCTACCCAAGATAACTTGTAGGCAGTTGACCAATTAAAAAAAACCCAATGATTGCATGTAATGGTTGTTTCACTTAAAACCTGATAGCTTGAGGAAGTTTGAGCAGAATGAAATTACCTTCCTTGCTCAGTTACTTAGCCATTCTCTTTCCTCAGTGACACAAATCCTGGAGCAATTCGGTCATAAGAATTACCCAAGTGAGAGAAAAGCTGAAAATCAGCAAGTCTGTGTAAAATTAGTCAGATTTTGTGGCTCCTCTACAGGGTAAAAAGAACCAAGTAAGACTCTAAAGTGTAGTTATTTAAAATCTGACTTACAGAGGAATTCTTACATTAGCAAACTCCTACTCACCCAGCCTTCAGCTGGAAATATCATTACTTTCAAAGGAGAACAGAGTATTGCATGCTTATCCTTTATCAGCAGTGATCTTGAGTGTGCTCTGCATCTATTACATAGCCAGGGATCCATGCCTGGAAGGCACTTTGAATGTTTTAGAGTCAATTGGATTACAAGCTTTCAAACACGTGTTTTCTTTGGTAGAAAGGCATTTTTTTTTTTTTTTTGGTACTACTTGGGAAATACAAACTAGACTTCCAGGTTCATAATGCAGAATTTAAAGTTAAGTTAGTAGTTTTTATTTTTATTTTTGAGTGAGAATAAAGTAAAGCATGCTGAGAGTATTAGAAATGATTGATACTAAAGTTTGAATAATGTGAGATCAAAAGCAGATACATTCTTTTCTTAATATTGGTTTCATTATAAATAACTTTATGACTTTATATGTATGAAAAGTTGTATTAAACAGCCATTGGTTTTACCTAAATATCCAGTCTTTTAAAAGTCCTATTTGCTAGAGAAGCAGGAGTATCATGTGAAAATCAATTCAACACTGTATAAACACAAAAGCAGGAGAAGAAATTAATGCTCTGATGTTGAAAATACTGAAAATAACTACTCTGACTCATGACACATTGCCTTTTCCCACCAACGGTGTTTAACATTTTAAATCTATGCTTCTAAAAAATGAATGGTCATCCTGCAAACGGTGATTATCACTTAGATTTTGGATTCTTTTTAATCAAAGCAATATTATAATTTTCCTTGGGAAAGGCATAGCAGAGGGGCAGAAAATAGCAGAATTTTAAAATAACTGTCTAATAACTGAGTTATTCTCAAATATCTTCCATGAATGTCATTTTTTCTTCCCACATCTCTTTTTTTTTTTTCCTGGCAAAAATGGGCTTATGGAATCTAGGAAATCCCTCAGACTATCAATGATTGTAATAATGAAGTAGACTCAGTTATCTTCTGAATTAATCATTTTCTTCCTTGTCAATTTATCCATTGTTCCATTAAGGTAGTTCAAGTATTGATTACAATTCTGTACTTCACAGAGGTCTTCGATTGTCTTTTGAGTTTTTTTTTCTTTTTCTCTTTATTATTTTTCTTTTCTTGCAACTTCAGAGTATTGTGTCATTAAAACAAATAAAGAAACAAAAAACCCAACATTGTACTAATAATGTAACAATATCCATTTTACTGGGTTTCATTTTTGTTCCTTTGAAGTGTCCCTGTTTACATTCAACAACTTTGGTAAGCCATTTTAGAAAATCAGAGTTTATTTGGCAAGAAAATGTCCAGCAGTTTGCCGGAAATATTTTCATGGGGTTGCAGGGGTTATCCTGTAAATTTTCTGTGGTCTGGTGTCTGGTCATCCCACCCTGTGGTCATGAAAACAAGATTTGTCGGTTCTTCAATAGTGGATTTATCTCATAGGTAAAGATTCACACTAACCATTTTCTAAAGACTGATACACAATGTAAGGAGATCCTGTAAACCAGAATTCTATGCAGTTCTACTGGACATATTTTCTTCCTGACAGTATGCCCACATAGGAAGCCAGGGGTTTTTGTTTTGCTTTGTTTTTTAATTTATTTGGGAGAGAAAGTGATCCAGAGTGATCATGAGAGGGCAGAGGGAGAGGGAGAAGTAGCCTCCCCACTGAGCAGAGAGCCCCATGCGGGGCTTGATTCCAGGCCTGTGGGATCATGACATGAGCCCAAGGCAGATGCTTAACCCACCCATGGGCCCCAGGAAGCCAGGTTATAAAGAGAAGTTTCCTTTGAATATGGACTCAAGATTAGACATATAATATGATTGAAGGTTCTGTGTCTGACAGAAATTATTAAAACAATTGGAGTCAATTGACCACAACTCCTTATATCCATGATTACGCTAGGAATTTTGTAGCCTGGGTAGAGAGATAGTCAGTCTTAAACAGAGGTCTCATAGACATCCTCACTGACAACTGCCTTTAAGTTCCTGTATATTTATTGAGATTATTACAAAGCTTGGCTGGCTTGAGAACCATGCCATCTTTTGAAGGTCACTTTGCCTCTTTGTCTTGCTCCATTTGTGTATGGACTTTTAATTTTAATGACAAAAATTTGCAACGAAAAAGACAACTCTTTTGCAAACTTGAGAGGCATACCTCTCTCAAAGTACACTTGGTATCCTAAACACTTTTTCACTTTGAATTACATGGATTTGTGGTAGATAATGGAGGCTTTTAGGACTTAGGCGTTCCTTCACTCATGAATTTGGTTACTACATTCCATTCCTTCCATGGTTTTTTCCTCTGTTGGTAATCAACACTTAAGTGAGGGCCTTGAAGTTTCTATTTTTTGTTAATTACTTGTATCTTTGAAATTTCTATAGACTTAAAGAGTTTCCAAAAAATACAGAAAATACCAGAAAGAGGGGCGCCTGGGTGCCTCAGTGGCTTAAAGCCTCTGCCTTCGGCTCAGGTCATGATCTCAGGGTTTTGGGATCAAGCCCCGCATCGGGCTCTTTGCTCAGCGGGGAGCCTGCTTCCCCCTCTCTTTCTGCCTGCCTCTCTGCCTACTTGTGATATCTCTCTCTCTGTCAAATAAGTAAATTAAAAAAAAAAAAAGAAAAAAAAGAAAATACCAGAAAGATCTGCTGACATAAATGCCTTAGAATTTCCAAGGCTATTGTGTAGGTATTTCTGGTGATACCTCAGTTTTAAAAAAATATATTTCTAATGAAATACCTTTCTAACTTCTTACTAAGTTAATTTGTTAAAATAATTGTTTCTTCTTTTAAAAATTATTACATGATTTCATTATTATGCAAGTAATTTATTTTTATTATCCTTTTTTATGTAAAAATACTTCCTTTTTGTATATATTCTTTGTATATTTAATGTTTTTCTGACTCCAAGCATGTGACTGGGGAGATAATTTAAATTAAAAACTTCATCTAAACTGTGAGATAAGCTCTTTTGAACTTTTGGTTAGTCCTTACTTTCAGGAAGATTCTAATAGCCGTTTGAACAGCAATGAGAGTGATGTTTTTTCATGGAAGGCAATTGGCCATAGATATGATACATAGAAGAATATGGACATTATTTTCATGTATTTATTCAATATATATTGCCTCCTCTGTACCAGGTAGTATGTTAGGCCCTAAAGCATGTGCACTGCTCAATATGGGAGCAGGTAGCTACATGTGACGATCAAGCACCTGAAATGTGGCAGTGTGACAAAGAAGATGATTTTTAAATTTTATTTAATTTTATTAATTAAAATACAAATGCTTAAAGTAGTATAAAATTTTTAAATTGATTATATACCAAAATGGTAATGTTTTAGATGTATTAGTTACATAAAATATATTACTACAATAAATTTCATCTTTTTGCATTCTCCTGCATGGAATATTAAATGTCTATGACTCATTATATATCTATTGCATGGTGCTATTAATAGAATAGAGATGGTCTTCAGCATCATGAAACTTTAGCCCATGATTTGTCATGAACTTTAGATATGGAAGGCTGCTTTTGATCACTAACTTAAAAACGAAAATTACACCAAAAATAACTAGCTAACAAAATCCATCCAGAATAAAAGTAAATAGAGAATTTTTGAATATTTTTATACTAAAAAAATCCTATAAGAAACTAAGTGATCTAAAATGACCGGATGAGGTTTCACTCTTTTTGTGGTTTATTGGAACCCATTTTATTACTGTGTATTTGCCATTTTTTGATTCGGGGCAGAAAGCCCATTAATTTATGGAAGAGCTCACTTAATTATTAAAGTAATTCTGTGGGGTAAGTAGTCCTTCTCCTACTTTACAAAATAGGAAAGAAAGGCTTCCAGTAATTATTTGACTTTTTAAAAAATATTTTATTTATTATTTATTTGACAGAGAGATCACAAGTAGGCAGAGAGGCAGGCAGAGAGAGAGAGGGAAGCAGGCTCCCTACTGAGCAGAGAGCCCAATGTGGTGCTTGATCCAAGGACCCTGAGATCATGACCTGAGCCAAAGGCAGAGACTTTACCTCACTGAGCCACCCAGGCACCCCAATTATTCAACTTTTTAAAATTTATACAAAAGTGATGAACAGAACAAGGATATAACTTATATTTCTCATTTCAAACTTAAAATCCCTCTTCTACCAAGGATTAGTTCCCTTGTAGTTGAAGAAAGTGGCTTTGCAATGCTATTTTCAGAAAATAATACTCTACTTACAGGTCTTGTCCAGGATACTCATATAACATTTTGTATTTGACCCCAGAAAAGGAATTCACCTTTTCCCATTCTGGGATTGTTGGTTATTATAACCCATTAACCAGAGCCATTCAGTCTTCTCAGCAAAGAAGTGTTCTCATGTTTCTTCTCTTGCTTAAAAGCCCCTGCTACAAGTTGCATTAAGGATAATACCAGGTAGTCTTAGATTTGGATACTACGAGAAATAAATTAATGGAAGTAGTTTTCCCAGTATAATCTGACATTGTCATTAGGAAAATCATCTATTCATAGGGATCAAGTCAAGATTTTCAGAACACTTTAGCACAGACACAGATGGACTCACCGAAGTAGACTTCTTAAATTCAGATCAGCCAAACAAAATGTAATTATCTGAAACTAAAATAAGTGATGGGTAAAGGTGGTCAAAGATATAAACATCCAATTATAAAATAAAACATAAACAAGTGATTTCATAATACGTAGTGTTCTACATAACTTTTTAATGATCATCTGAAAAAAATTTCTAATTCAAATTTAAAATTTCTAATCTCTGATTTCAGTTTTTTGTTTTCTGTTTTTGTTTGTTTGTTTGTGTTTGTTTTTTGAGAGAGAGACAGAGATAGAGCACCAGCAGGGGGAGGAGCAAGGGAGAGGGAGAGAGAGAAGCCTCAAAAATTCTCCCCACTGAGCACAGAACCCCACACAGAGCTCCATCCCAGGAGCCCCAGGACGTAACCTGTACCAAAGTCAAACACTTAACTGAGCCACCCACGGTGTCCCTGATCCTCAGTTCAAAACCTGTGCTTGTATAAAATGAAACTAAATCCCTCTAAATTTAGAAAAAAAAAAGAGGGAGATCTTAATGTAAGTTAAACATGAATAAATCATCAGGGATAATTAAATTCATATTCTGGAGAAGAAAATTATATTATATATTTATTAGTATAACAAACTCTTCAAAACAAGAGTTAATTATTATAGAAATCACCCCTATTAGGCACCTTTATTTTTCATGGCTTTGTGTTTTTTTTGTAGATTCCAAAAGGAGCTGTCCTCTTTCTCACCAGGACATACTTGCAAACTAGAAAATGCCACAAACTGTATTTATTTAAGTATGTGAAGTCTTTTATTAAGCAGATAATATTCTTTCAATATGATCAGATAGAGCAAAGCAACAAATTAATGATATTAAATTGGAAAAATCAATTAACCAATTTACATGTACACTAGGGGAAGACGCTTGAACACAAGTCTCGATTATAGCTAAGCAGGGAGAAAGAAAGCATCTTCTGCCCTGAGATACACTAACAATAAATAGGGTCACTCTACCTCCTTCTCACTAAAGTAAATGAACCAGGGAACATCTCCTGTAATTGGCTAATTCCCTAACAAAACCGTTATTCCTGATTTTGCAGTATTAATGTTGGATTTTATGGCACAAACTTTGTAAACCCATTTTCTCTGTGAAATGTTTCTGTGTCTGAGGCATCTTTTTACAACACGTAACTCAGAGAAAAGCAAGGTTTATCGAAGTCCGTGAGGTTGGAGCGTATCGTCAAAACAAATTTCTGCTCCAGTTTGGGTTTATGGATTTGTCTCATTGGAGGGGAATGTGGATATTTTAACAACCATGTTAGAAAGAAGATAGGCATTTAAAATGCAAAAAAGATAAGGGAAAGGACCTGTTTTTACCTTAATAAAGGTTTTTCAATCCAGCCTAGGGAACTCTTATCATCATAATTAAAATCAGGCAGATAAATACAGTTGCATTTTTAAATTTTGTCAATCTTTCAGTAATGGAAAAATGACTTCTCATTGGTCTCAACATGGGCATACTATAAATAACCGTCCAAAAACAACCATGTGAGTGGTTGTGTCCAACATCACTATCAGAGAGCATAGATCTTAATGTCTTCCCAATCTATTCTTGTGCTCAAATCCTTTTATTAAATATGGTGAATTACAACTAATTCAATGAGTTAAAATTATTTTCATGTAGTAGATATTAATTAAAGATATCTCGTCTTTTAGGCTCTTTGGCAATTATGTAAAGACAAAAACATTTTGAATTTTGCCAGGTTTTCAGGTATAAAAAAATTTTATTTTCTGGAGCATGCAATGTAAGGTATCTGGGGTGACCCCTTTCATGTAGTTCCCTAAGGTGAAATTGTTTAGTATTTTGTGCCTTTGGAAGTGTTATTGTCACTCTCTTAACTAATGAAGACCCTTTATCCCTAATAGTAAGAGACAGTGATCCTTTTGCCTAATTCTGGATATGTGTGTATGGCAAGTAAGAAAGTATGACAAGGGCATCAGAGGCCTGTAATGCTTTTATAGAATGTAAACAGCAACAAAATGTAATTTCCTTTCAATGATAGAGATGACTTTCTCTTTATATTCTAACTGGAATCAAATTTAAAAATATACTGTGTGGAGTGTCATACATGGGAATCAATGAAATCTTCTGGTGAATGTCACATTTCTAAAAGGTTTTAATGGGGAACACTTACACAAAGAGAACTAGAAGACCTGAGGAGCAGAACCAGAAGAAAACAAAAAAGGAGCAACTTCTAGAAACTAACATTTATGAACCACCATGACTCAGGAACCCAAATAAGTATAATGATTAATAAACTTTTGTGGGAGATGAAATAAAATGGAGTGAAATAAAATGTTAAACGCTTTTAAAATGGAGACAGGAGGCACTTAGGAGATGGTCTTGATGCACGTCCTTACCAGGTGGAACCATGAACTTTGGATCTCGGCCACATGACAGTTGCAAGGACTGCAAGAACATCTATTACTTGCTACAGCACTGGGCTTTTCTTAGTGTCAGCCTAAGCAAACAATATGTTAGCTTGACAATTATGTGTAGGCACGATTAGTTTTCTGCCATCAATGCCAAGCAAAATTCCTTGTAAACAATGTATATTGGCATTCCCTCTTGCCTTTATTTATTTATTTGTTTGTTTATTTATTTTAAAGGTTTTATTTATTTATTTGACACAGAGATAGAGAGAGAGCACAAGCAGGCAAAGTGGCAGGTAGAGGGAGGAGCAGGCTCTCCACTGAGCAGGGATCCCGATGTGGGGCTCGATCCCAGGACCCTGGGATCATGACCCCAGTCGAAGGCAACCGCTTAACTGACTGAACCACCCAGGTGTACCTCCCTCTTGCCTTTAAAAACCCCTAACTTTTGTTCCCAAACAAAAGGGTTTTGGGTTTTACTGCCCAAATCTGTGCTCTCTTAATTGAAGTTCTGAGACCCTAGATAAGTGCTTTAGTTTTATTTCAGTTCTGCCTCTTTTCTGCTTAGAGAACGTGTCTGAATGTTCTAATTCTAAAAATATAAATAATTGTATTCCAGTTCAATATTATCACTGCTAAAACTCCCAATAATTTGGAAACTAAATTAAGAGGAATAGTAATCTTGCTTTATATATCTTCAGAAAATCCTCTCCAGTCTGTGAGTCTATGTACATTCTACCCTACTTTATAGTCATTGATTGCTTCTCTATTTCTCTAAATCATCCCCTCATATTTACAGAGTGGCTTCTACATGCTAGTCACTGCTTTGGGTGCTAAGGTAGAGCCAGAAACAAGAGACAAAATGTCCATGTTTTCTTGGGGCTTGCTTTCCAGTGGAGGAATGAATGAATACCTAAGATAGTTTCAGTTCTTGGTGAAAGTTATAAAAAATAGTCGGACCACTGTGTTAGTTAGCTGGGACAGCTCTAACAAAGTACTACACACTGAGTGGCTTAAACCATAGAAATGTATCATCTCACAGGGCCTAGAAATCCAAGATCCAGCTGTTGGCATGTTTGGCTCCTTCTGAGGGTTGTGGGGGGTAGAGGGGTCTGTTCCATGATCCTTCCCCAGCTTCTTGTGGCTTGTTGGATGTCTTTACTGTTCCTTGACTTGTATAAGCATTACCTTGATGTCTACCTTGGTCTTCATATGTTGCTCTCCCATGTGTACATGTCCCTGTGTCCACATTTCCCCTTTGTGTACATCTTTCATATGGGATTAAGGCCCACCGAAATGACCACATCTTGACTTGATTACCTCTGTAAACATCGTATCTCCAATAATATCTTTTCTGAGGGTCACAAGGTAATACGTCACAGTCATTAGTTAGAGACTGGCTGCTGAAGGATGTTATAGGGAGTTAGGTTAAAGAGCTCGACAAGAGGAGTTAAGGAGTCAGAGCTTCCCTTGAAGAGTGAATCTCAAGTGCAAAGGCCCCAGGCTGGATCAGATTTGTAGTCTGAGGAGTAGACAGGTGGCTGGGTGTGGAGACTGGGGCAAAGAAGAGTAGTGTATTAGAAGACCAAAGTAGGCAAGGCCAGATTGTAGAGTTCTTCAGAGGCTGTGAGAAAGAGTTTGAAGTTATCCTAACTTCACAAATCAGGAACCAGAGGTTATAAAGAGGGAATGATGCGCTCTGATCTGCATTTTCAGTGATCACTCTGGCTGATGTTTTTCTTTTCTCTCTGTGGAGGCCAGCTAATTCCCTCAACTCTTTGTGATGATCTCTTTTTTTCTTACCATCAGGATCATTTACTGTCATTCTCACTATGGACGGTGTTAGTAGAGGTACAGGGATCACACATTTATCAGGGGCTGCATTTATTCAGCTAGAAGACTTAACTGTCATCTTTGTAAAAGATCCTTCTTTCAAAGCAGCATATTAATTGGTTGTTATACTTGGTATCATTTGATTTTATATACATTCAAAAATGTTGGAGATTAAAGTCCTTAGAGACTTTTTTAAAAGTCTCTCTGAGAGACAGAGAGCACAGGCAGGAGTGAGCGGCAGGCAGAGGGAGAAGCAGGCTCCCCGCTGAGCAGGGAGCCCGAATCGGGACTCGATCCCAGGACCCTGTGATCATGACCTAAGCTGAAGGCAGATGCTTAACTGAGCCACCCAGGAGTCCTGATTTTTTTTTTTTTAAACATATAACAGAAAGCTCATCCATGGTCCAGGCTAAACCTCACCACCTTGTCGAGGCTTTCCTCAATGTCCCCATAGCTGCCCTTGCTTCCTTTATAGTTCCAACCTGAATTTTGTTGTACTTCTTTGCTATTTGATGCCCCAGAGAGTCTGTGGGCTCCCTTCATTCAGGAACTTAGATTTTATTTATTTTTAATTTCTTTTGGCCAACGTGGCATAATCCCTGACACTAGGAAGAAACTAAATCTATTTTGATGATTGTGATACATTCCTAAGGACTGTTCTCTAAAAGAACTTTATTTCCCACCCACAAGAGAAGTTAAAAGTACTTAAAAACAATAAGATTGTAATAATAGATTTGTGGTGGGGGCACCTGGGTTTCTCAGTTGGTTAGCTGCCTGACTGTTTATTTCTGCTCAGTTCATGATCTCAGGGTCGTGAAATTGAACCTCATGTCTGCTCCATGCTGGGCATGGAAACTGCTTAAGTTTCTCTCTTCCCCCATCTCTCTGTCTCTCCCCCTCTGCTTGCAGTCTCTCTTTCTCTAATAAAATAAATAAATAAATAAATAAATAAATAACAGGCTTGTGGTGGTTTTATCATACCTGTTTCAGACTTTTATAGATGTTTGTTGTCTCTTTTGTTCCAAAAGTGACTTGCCTTTTTGCTGAACCTGGGTTTGTCATTGGCATAAACCAGAACCTTTGAATTCTCTGCAGTGGGTTTCTCTCTGATTCATGCCTCTTGGAATGACTTTCACTACAGAACGACCTTCTCTTCACCTCCCCAGAGAGAGGGGAGATGATATCCTTTATTGAATTATTCATTCACAACTTTTGTAGACCTTCCGTTTATTATGCATGTTGAATTTCCAGTCTGTGATTGTAAAGCCATGAAACTTACAAATAGTGCAGCGTGCACTAAGAAGAAAGGATGGGACTGTGTTTTAAGGGCCTATGGTGTTACCCTTTTGCTCTCTTGGCTCTGTTGGGTATGTTGGATAGGGTGACTCTTTGGTCACAGATATTTCCACTCATGGTGATTTTACCCTGTGAATTGCGTAGGCTTTGCATGCTTTTCAGTTTGCGTATACCAGGATTTAAAAATTATTTTTATATCCATAGAGCTGTACTAAATGAGAAAATACAGTGGCTTGTTAGTGATGACTTAAATAAAGATGAAGATGAATTCATCCAAAATTCATTGAGTTTCTACAATGCAATAAACACAAAAAGGCAAGAATGAATAACAGAGTGACTAAATTATCCTTGTTTGCCCAGGACTGTTCCAATTTTAGCACTGAGAGCCCTGTATTCCAGGGGAACCCCAGTCCCAGTCAAGGTGGTCATCCTATGTCCAATAAATTTTTATTTCATTATAAAGATTCATTTTAGTCCTTTTAAAAATTCCTTTTATCTTTTTTTCTTCTTCTTCCACTAAACAAATAATATTTAAAACACAATCAAATACAATGTTCCTAAAATGTACAGGAAGAAATTAAGGATGAGGGATATTAGGTGCAGTTTATTTGGTGAAATAAGTGTGGTGGTCTCATATTTTTCCCTGAAGAGAGTAGCAGTTTTGTCACTGAATATTAGTAGGTCCTTGACTCATTGAGCCCTATCTAGGAACTAGAATTAAACTACTCCAGGGAAAAAAGGCAAACAATAGTGGGCAGTCCCGGAGTACCTGTGACAGTATGGATTTAGACCACCTCTATCCTGAATGCCCTTCCCCAACATTTTTAAATGACATCAACTTCTCTTTCATGAGGACATGATCAGTTTAAATCCCTGTGGAGAGAATAATAATTCAAGTAATCTCCTTGAATACTTGAGAAAATAATTTAGAATTGAATAACTAATCATTATTTTTATCGAAACTTGCTTCTCTTTATGCAAGATGAACATCAATTCCTGCTGACTTTTTACTTCAAGACTCACCCGTTGGCTGGAGGACAGTCCATATTCTTTACTACTGGAGACACTCCTCAGAGATTCCATGCCATGCCATCCACACCACAATGCCCCCTTACTTGGTGATTCCTCTATATGAACCATCTTGCTTTTTCCACTTCCACCCTACCAGCCTCCATTGCTTTTCCACCTAATTAAGTCTTAGTCATCCTTCAAATTCAGTTCCAGCATTACCATCTCTAATAAGACTTTTGTGACCTATCCTACCTCTCTCAGCCTAATTAAACATATCTTTTGTATATTTATTCCATAGTACCTCATGCAAAATTCTGTTATTCCTTTTATCTCTCCTGTAATTGTCAGTTTCCCTTCGAGAGTGAAAGTGTATTCATAGAAGAAACAGTGATCCTTATTTCCATGCCTGGTATATAGTAGAAAAAAAAATTGGTTTTGGATAAATGACTTTGAATCTGAAGTTGGTAGTCATAGAGTATCTTCGATTCTATTTCAAAGAAGCGCTATTTCTCCCAGATTGTGCAAAGTGAATTGTCACATTATAGATATGGCTTTCTAGAGTGTGGTAGCAAGGTTGTGCCCTAGTTTATTGACTAAGGAGTTGCAGCTTGTTTGCTGGCAATGCATTAGGATTGTATCAGTTATGCTCATCCTCTCAATTAAATGTCAACCGTCATCGTCATATGATTCAGAGTTCCATGCAGGAGTTCTCACATGACACCACATAACACTGCCTGATTGGCAGAACTATCCCCTTCTAAGTCAGTGACTCATTGATGGGAAGATGGCTAATGACCAGGTGAGACTTCTCTGCTTTCCTCTCACTTAAATTTAAGTTGTACCTTCTTCAAATGTGGTCAGACTTTCAACCTGTGAAATGTGTGTATTTTTCTTTTAAACAGAACAGCTGCTTATTGACCTAAGTAAAGAAGACACTACGCTCAGGTACAGGGGTAGGTGGTGGAGTTGAGCCCTGACCAGGAAGCTGATCAGGGAAATGCTGAGTTCTGTTATCATTTCCTTATCTGTAACAGATAAGAATTCCCACCTCAGTCTGCTATTGAAGGAATGGAATCATAATACATATAAAACAGAATATGCATTTTCTCTATTTCATAATTATATCCAGTATAAGTTATTGCTAAGGAGACATTCCTTATTTCAGTTTTATACCACATCCTTCTTTTGAAAGGAAAATGTAAATTTGGGAGCATGTTTTTATGCTCATTTCTTGAGCAAACTGGGATTGTTTCTTGTAGTTTTCACACACTCTGGTCCTTTGGTTTTTCATGTGCCTGTGTGATGTTATAAGAAAATATTCACATAATATATGGTCACCTAAAAGTATAGGGGTTCATTCTCTAATACCTCAAAGCCAGTGATGGCTCAGACAATAAACATGCTCATATTGTGATAGTTAAGCAGCAGGTGGCTAGCTTGATGAGGAACCAAAACTGAGATTGGGCAGTTCTAAAACACCTCTCTTACTGTTACAGCAAAGTTATAGGAAATAACATAAATGACAAGTAGGAAACCAAGACAGTGGCTTCTCTATGTCAGGGTGAATCACACACACTTGAATTTCATCCCTGACAAGCATGGACTTCTTTGTGGGTGCATTGGGCCTGTTGGGGCAGGGTGAGCAGTTGTATATAAGCAGCTGCTTAACTTCCCAATGAGATAAAAATGGTAAACTGCTTGTCCTGTACTCTTTTAGAAAGCTAATTAAAAGATCTTTGTGTTTCATGGGAGCTATCACTAGCATGAACCTGGTGGTGGTGTTTGGGCGAAGTTTTATGGTGGGTACAGATCTGGAGATTTTGGGAAGCAGTTGGAAGCCTTCCGTATAGGTGCAGTAGCAGGAACTTTGTACTGTAAAATGGTGAAAGTAGAGATGCATAAACACGCTGGAGAAGAAGTTTGGGTAGAGTGGAATGGTTACAGCTGTCCCAGTGAGACAATGTCAGGTGGATGAAGGGGACAGGGATGAAGGAATGGGTGAAGGATGGGATGTGGTGGGAGAGTAGGAAAAGGGCCCACCATGTAAAAGGGACAGAAGCATAAAAAGGTAGGGTGATTTTCAAGAATGATAGAGGAAAATCAATGGTGGTTAAATGACAAGACCTTTTGTTGGAAGATTTTGGTATCTGTTCTGAGGCTATTGAGAATTTTTTCCTGGTTATCTCTGCTATGATGGGTCACTAAAATTGTCTTTTTTCCCCCCTATGATTTCTAGACTTTAACTTGACTCTATAGCTTCTCAAGTATGGATATATAAAGGGAAGATAGGATTATTATCTTTGTTCTTTAATTCAGAAATGACAATTTCATGCAGTACTATGTTTTCACTCAAATTACTCTTCTTACACTTAAATACATATAGCTCCTAATTTTCTTACTTACTTCTAAAGTTTTGAAGGTTAAAGGAGGATTCTGACATTCTATTAAATAATTGAAAGTAAGAGAAACCCTGGTTTATGAGTGGGCTTTATTCCAGTGATTACCAAAGACATGCTTTCTAAATCATCAGAGACTGCTTCTCTGAGTTTTCTTCTTTGATGGTAAATAAATGTGTTATGCATCTTATTATAGCTGTTCTAACATTTGGGTTGATTTCCACAAACATTTTGGGCCATAGGGACATGAAACAGAAGCAAGATTTTAGTGTGTCCTTCATAATTAATTAACTGTATTTTAGAGGAAGTTCTTTAATCTCTCTGGGATTCTTTTTATTCATTTGTAAAATAGGGATAGAATAAACCCTTAAAGTGAGAGATAATGGATATAAAAGCCAAAATTTCCTTGGCAAGGATACGATATAGATATGCTGTCTATAGGACAGTAGATATATAACTTTCCATCTTAAAATAAAACCAATTACACACTTTCGTTGAGTGACCTACACACATGCAGACACACACTCACAAATGTAAAGATATATTATTTCTGACTAATTCACTTTGATGCTTTTTTTATATTGAATATACTAGTTGGTTGATTTTCTCATTTTTTTTTTTTAGATTAAACCTTGTAAAAGCATGAAGCATTTCTTCTTTCCCAAAGGATGTGAATTGGAGGCTTTTCTCTAGAAAAACGAATTGTTTCTGGATATTCAACATAAAACATTTTTATCTTGAGAAATGAGGTTAGTTTAGTAACCTGCATATAGAATTTGAGCTGGTATTTGTGATGTGTTTATGTCTTGCATTGTAACAGTCTAATAAAAAATTTAATAGGGCATCATAAGTGAAGGCGTGACTTTTAAGAAATCATGAAATTTATGAACAATCTGAATTTTAATTTTTATAATAGCATTTCATTTTTATACCAGCACTTTTAAATCCTATAATGTGCTCATATCTGGATTATAAAGAGGATGGCATGTTTTCTCTCCAGACTTGCCGTTTTAAGCAAATACTTATTTGGCCTATGTCTAAATAAGACTCCTGAAGCACCTCCTCAATCCCTAAATATAAAGTGTTCTAGCCCATTCTTAGCTTTCCTCACTTCTCTGAACTTAAAGATTTCTGGCTGCCTTTTGGGGGCTAGGAAATGAGAAAGTGGATAATATAACACTGGGCATAATTTAGAGTAAATCAGTTGGGTTCATTATTTAGTTACTTTAAAGACAGGATCAACTGTGAACTGGATAGATTTTTATAAGAGCCACATTGTACGTATGTTTCTTTGTTTAGGACTAAAACATAGTGATATTGAAGTAATTATTTTACTACCTCTCTGTGAACAGAAAGGGATGGAATGCTGCTTGACCCTAAGAAAATAAACTTAATGCAAGCTTTTTAAAAAAATGAACAAAGAGTCATACATAAAGATTCAAGTCAACTATTCATTGTCATCTAAGAGACCCAAACATAATCACTGTCAGGGTCACAGGATTTTTGAGCAAGAAAATGATACAAAAAAAATCAAATCAACTTATATTCATGCTTTAATTATTTTGCTTGTGACTTGATGGCATAACCCTGGATTTTATTTCTTTTTATTTTGGAGACAGAATCTGAAGGGAAGTAAATTATTCGATGTTCCTCAGCAGACAAATCTGCAGGTAGCTTACCACTTTTCACGTCAACATTTGCTCTGTTTGGGGTGAACAGAATTAAAAATATTTCTTATAGACATATGGAGAGTAGGTGTGAAGCAATTCTCACTCTATTAACACATTTCTTGACAGCATCTCACATTGGTCAAGAAATGGTGGCAATTTTCAAGGAGCTGAGAAGTGTATAACCTGGGAATGAGACATGTTCTAGAGATGGTTCAGACAAAGCCTAGAGTTACATGAGCCTCTCTTTAAATAACTTGGATTGCTGTCAAAAGAGTTTGACTGAAGAGAATAACTGGAAGTAGATAGCTTTAAACCAATTTATGTTCAGTTAAAAACAACAACAACAACAAACAAACAGGTTCCCACCATGAAGTAACAAAAGTATTTAGAAGCTGAATCAGGAGGATGAGTTTCTCAAAGGCAGAATTTGAGAAAAATGTGATCTCTGAGGCAATGGACATCTTTTATATAGTGAGCTGCAATATCCTACTCTGGAAAATAGATTGTTCTGGGCTCTGGTCCTCCTACTTTCACCTTTGTTGTGCATCAGACCCTGTGGCTTAAAAATACACAAGGCGGAAAATACTTCCACTTAACAGATTATTCTGCAGCTGGCTATTTTTCTTTATATGTATGTTTTCTTCTTGTGGACTCTCAAATTTTTTGTTTGTTTATCTATTTGACAGACAGAGATCACAAGTAGGCAGAGAGGCAGGCAGAAGTGGGGGGGGGGGGCTCCCTGCTGAGCAGAGATCCCAATGTGGGGCTTGATCCCAGGACCCTGGGACCATGACCTAAGCCAAAGGCAAGAGGCTTTAACCCACTGAGCCACCCAGGTGCTCCAAGGACTCTCAAATTTTATCTGACAGTAACCAGGACAGCTTTTACATGTATATGGAATATATTTTCTCATCAAATCTTATAAATGTTTTGATAAGAAAACTTTCTCTGACGAGATCAGATTTGGTAAAATATAATATAGTTATAGATGGGTCATTTTGCACCTAAAATGGCTGCACATTGATAAAGATAGAAGTGGAAAAATTGAACCGTTTACCAAAAGGCTTTTAAATTGGATCCTTCTTGAATTTGGGTGGGTGTTGTCACTGATTTGGCAGGGAAAAAGATTTCTGGACTTCTTCTAGTGAGCCATGTCTATAAGACTAAATGTTTATGAGACTTTTGTCCACCAGTTCATGTAACATCTCCAGTTTCAAAAAAAGAAAAAAAACCCTGTTGTTCTTCCTGTAGCTTTGTATTAGTGGCTTGGAGCAAACTGTCCCCAAAACACATTGGATTAAAGACAGCTGGATAATCCAGACTGTTTTACTTATTTATATACATTATGGATTTAGGGATAAGGAAGCAATTAGTAGAAGACACGCTGATGGAGTGTCTTTAAGGTTGGCTAAACAGTAAAGGAAAACAGAACTTGCTTTTATGTGAGCTTAATGAGTTGTTAGAGACATAGAGCACATGTGTATGCACTTAAAATGAAATCCCTAAAATTGTAACTTTAGCTCTGACTTTCACCAGAAAAAAGTGACTTATCATGTGAGATGAATGGGAACTCATTAAATTGGGATTTACTTTGGATTTCAATTTTTTTTCCCTTTGCCTTGTTTTTGTCATTGGGATATTTGATGACATATTCATTGAAATTCCTTTTGTAGGGACGTCTGTGTAGTGCAGTCGGTTCAGCATCCATCTCCTCACTTCAGTTCAGGTCATGATCTCGGGATTCTGGGACCAAGCCCCATGTTGGGCTCTGTACTCAGCCTGGAGTCTATGATTCTTTTTCCCTCTCTCTCTGCCCCTTTTGCTCGTACTCTCTCTCTTCTTCTCTCAAATAAATAAATAAATCTTTTGAAAAATACATTCTCGGGATGCCAGGGTGGCTCAGTTGGTTAAGCGGCTGCCTTAGGCTCAGGTCATGATCCCAGCGTCCTGGGATCCAGTCCCACATCGGGCTCCTTGCTCGGCAGGGAGCCTGCTTCTCCCTCTGCCTCTGCCTGCCACTCTGTCTGCCTGTGCTCGCGCACTCTCTCTCTCCCTCTCTGATAAATAAATAAATTAAAAAAAAAAGAAAAATACATTCTCTTTGCATCTCAGTAATTGCTATTAAATGTGTTTGGACTCCTAATCTATCCCAGAATCATGGCTCTGAGATGAGAGGCATGAATAGTGAAGAAAGGAAAGCTAGGGGTTAGAAAGAACTTCTATTCTTAACAAGTTTCTTTATCTTTAGTAGGTTAATATTTTCTTAAGTAGTGTTCTATTTGATTCTTAGTAGATTAATAACAACAACTATATACTTTATAATAAACAGCTTATTCTGATCTTTAAATCTCAATCATTTCTTTTAATCTGTTGATTGAAACTTTATTATTTTCAAATTATGACTGATTTTAAAACTCTGGTAACATGGAAATGTACAAAAAAGCAAGTGTCAATTATTCAATAATATGCTATGTAGAAATAAACATGCTTGATTAAAGTTCATATCTTCCTTATATACTTTAATTTAGATTTTGTTTTTAATTGAGATTTTAACTTTATTATGAATAATAATATATTAAATTAGTGGGCAAACAACATTAAAACAATGGAATAGAATATAAAATTCATTGCATATAACATGCATAGGTGTATTAATGAAACTTAATTGCATGTGTGTGTGTGTATTTGTGTGTGTCCTCCTTGATGTAAATTTTGTTTTGTCCTGTAGTTCATAGTCAAATATACTTGAAAGCTAATGACTTGGACATTAGGTTCAATGGATGAAGGCAACCTTAATCCAAGAGAGCAAAATGGAAGACTATTGCTATATATAATTACAGTTGAAAATGGAAAAAGATCAGGGATTAGAAAAGAGAGAATCTATATTGATAATCTCAATGTTCAAAATTTTAAAACATGTACTTTTTAACAGAGATGTGCAGTGATGAATGTAAGATAAAGCATAGAGGTTAAGGAGTCAGAAATTGTGTACTTAACGTCAGTTGCCTCTTCTACTAAGGAGAGCATAAACCCCAGAATTATAGTTGCTTTATCTTTAAAAGACATTAAAAACATTTCTAATAACGAGTTCAGTGTGCCTCAGGATTGTAACTAGGATAAAACAAATTACTCTATTTGAAAACATTTTGTAAAGTATAAAGCAGCAAATAAATGAATAACATATTTTTTAATTTATTCTAGGAATTACCCTATGTCTGAAAAGGTAAGGGACTTCATAAAATGACACTGTGTAAACCTATTACACTTTTTTATAAATTCTAAATTTTGCATCCACATAAAGAAATGGAAGCAAGGTTAATTGTTAAAATCCAACAATAGCTGCATTATGGACATCCAAGTGAGAAACATGTGATTGTCTGAGAAGGGTTGCCTGATAGGATGTACTCCAAGATCAAAAGTGCAAACACAATGAGAAAATGTACAACCTGAACTGGAAAGATTGAGATCAGATGACTCGGACGGCTGATGGCAGAGAGTTTGATAAAAGGCACGCAAGATAAAAGATCGCAGAATCAAAGAAGGAACTGTTTATTCTCAAAGATGAGGTGCCACGGCATTTGGAGTATGAAAGATGTGGTTGTTATATTAAAAAAAAAATCTATAAAGGCCTTTAAGCCAATGGTGGTGTTGTAGGACAAGAGTGAAACAAGTCAGTGAGTTTTATTGTAAGAGGTTTGGAAAAGAAAATCAATGTTTTCTTTATTAAGGGCTGGTTCTCCCTTCTTTGAATTCTGTGTGAAGTACTAGTTATATGTATAAGCTCTACTCAGGGTTGTAAGAAGGAGATCAAGCTTCAAGTACGGTGTGGGTGAAAAGTGGAGGAAGTTTCAGTTTTTTCTCCATTCGAAGTGAACATTTTCCTGATGGGACTGAATTTTGAAAATCAGGTAGCTATGGCTAAATTAGACCACATTCATTAGCTTTGAAAACAAGATTCAGAATGCAAAAAGCCATGAAGTATTAAAAAAGGTTTTAATTCAAAATGCTTTGGAGATTAAAACTCAAGGTTCATAAACAGGCAGAAAGATAAGTTTGTTGTTTTCATGGTTAAGAAAAAGTATTCCTTGGTGAATCGAAACTGAGCTAATGTGTTACTGAAATGATGTGGCTGGTTTACAACAGACATAGTAAAGGACTAGAATAAAAGTATTCAAAAGACATTGTTTTCAAAAAATAATTTTAAGAACTACTATAAACCATTTTAATCACTAGTATGAATAATTTTATAATGATGTATCAAAAATAGCTCATTTATCGAATGTCTTTTGTGCATAACATTTTCAAAAGTAATTTACATAGACAAGTTCTATTTATCAAAACAGTATGGAGGGGCACCTGGGTAGCTCAGTGGGTTAAGCCTCTGCCTTCGGCTCAGGTAATGATCTCAGGGTCCTGAGATCAAGCCCCTCATCGGGCTCTCTTCTCGGTGGGGAGCCTGCTTACCCCTCTCTTTCTGCCTGTCTCTCTGCCTACTTGTGATCTCTGTCTGTCAAACAAATAAATAAAATCTTTAAAACAAAAACAAAAACAAAACATGGAGAGCTTATTGCAATCATCTTACAGACAAGAGACCCAAGGAGCTTAGGTACACAGCTGGATTCCGTAAATGTCCAGACAAATAATCAACACTTCTTTATGTCCAAAGATTATTTTTTCACTTCTTCTCCCCATTGTGTTCCTCCTCCTCCTTCTATATGACCTACTTTCAAAAAAGGAAACTCGTGACCTCATAAAGAAAGGAGCAACCAGGCAGTATATGGAAAAGGCCCAGGGTTGAGAGACAGAAACCCTGAATGCTGTTTTTGCTTCTTTCTGTTAGCTAATGTTTAATTTGGGAAGTTCTGCAAAATGACAATCTCTCTGCAAAGTGACAACTAAATATGTGCCTTCTGCCCTGGAACAGTGTAAGTGAATAGTTCTAGAGAAGCCTTTTTGAATATCACATGCAAAAATATCTATTTCTAGAACAGGATTTTGTGATGAAAATATGACCCTGAGTCTCAAGCCTTAAAGTTAAGATAATTCAGAACTTCTGGTTCTAGGTTTATGACAAATAAAAATTGATATCCTCCAGAATCAAACACTCTAGTACTTAGAAATACTGCAAAAAATAATATTTTTAAAGCATATATCATACATTTAATACCTTTAACCCTCTCAATTCCAAAATTTGGCATACATGTAAAAAATAGAAATTCATTGCACTACTTATTAAAGCATTACTAGTAAAATTCATAAAAAGTGTACAAACTGTTATCAAGACGTCAAAGTGATTTGGCTACAGATATTTACAGTAGATACATTTAAAACTATGTGTTAACAGATACAGTTAAATATAATTTGAAGAAAAGACTGAGCAAGTGACTCCAAAGGAAAAAAAAATCCCTATAAGCTTCATAATTGGAAACAACCTGTTAAATGATGTAACTAGATGTACCAAGGAGAGGAACTATCTTTGTAATGAAGACCTAAAGGTATCTGTAAAAATGTTCTTATAAAAGAGTAGGTAGATTTTATTTCAAATATTAAAAGATGCTCAAGTTTAAGAAGGTTAACAAATCAACTAAATTTTCCTTGAGTTAGATAGGAAGGAAGGAAAGGTAGGAAGGGGGGAGAGATAGGAGGGAGGAAGGAAGAGAGAGAAGGAAGGAGGGAGGGAGAGAGAGAGGAGGGGGAAAGAAAGAAGAAAAGGAAGGAAGGGAGGGAGGGAGGGAAGATGGAAGGAAGGAAGGAAGGGAGGGAAGAAGAAAGGAAGGGAAGAAGGATGGATGGATGGAAGGAAGGAAGGAAATACAATTCTTCAAGTGCCAAAATCCAAGACAGAAATGAAAAACAGAGCAACTTGAACTTGAGCTCAACCACAGATGCATCTGGAGATAGGCACGTATGCTGACACAACCTTGTGCTCTTTAAATCCCAAAGTCAAAGAAAACATTTTAAAAGCAAGCAGAAAGGAATGAAAGTTTATCCTTAAAAAGCAATAATTAAACTGACAACAGGCATATCAAGACCATCAATTTAAGACAGAAAGGCAAAGTTATACTCTCCTCAAAAGGTCAAGAAAACAAAATAAATCTGTCCACAACACCCAGCAGAACTGTTGCTCAGGGGCAAGTGTTATCTTTAAAAAAATTTTTATTTATTTAAAAAATTATTATTAGAAAAAGCAGACACTGGAATAAGAATTCATTTGAAGATGATTTTTTAGGCTGTATTCATAGAAAAAATTGGTATGACTGGGAATGAAATGAAGATTTAAAATTTTTAATAAATAGTGCTGAAGAATCAAGTAACCATGTAAACAACAATAATTAATCTAGAGAGTATGTACCTAAATATGAATGTTAAAAAGCTTCTAGAAAATTTAGGAGAATATCCTTACATCTTTGGATAAACTTCTTAAACAGAAATAAAATACACTAATATGGCTAGTGTCTACGTTTAATGCATTGGACTTAATTAAAATAAGAACATCTGTTCACCAAAAGAAACCATTAATCAAGTGAAAATGTAAGCTACACACTAGGAAAAAAATGTTTTTAGCATATACATCTAATGAAGAATATGAAAAGCTCTCCAAGAATAGCTTAAAAAAAATAAAACTGCTATTTTTCTATGGACTTTTTAGTATGAGGCATTCATCTTTGTTATCTCCTGATATATTGTATAATTTATATTTTATTTGCTAGAATTTAGCTGGAAGATCACACAGCTACAACTGCGAGTAAGAAAGATACACTTCATTTTTATTTTGGCCATGTGTCCAGATAAAATTCAAGACGTTCTTACTACAAAATTCAGGGAATGTGTACAGAATTAGTCAGATAGCAATCCTTAAAATATAATTTTGAGGTACACAGTGTGATTAATATGTTATTCAATTACTTTACTGAAGATAACTCTTATGCTATGTTTTCCCCCCACTAAGTTCTGAATGAGGAAGAAGCTTAGAAATTAAAAGCTAAATAAAACAGGGGTGCCTGGGTGGCTCAGTCAGTTAAGCATCTGCCTTCAGCTCAGGGCATGATCTCAGGATCCTGGGATTGAGCCTGGTATCAGGCTCCCTGCTCAGCAGAGAGCCTGTTTTCTCTCTGCCCCTCATCCCTCTTCATGCTCTCTCTTTCTCAAATGAATAAATAAAATCCAAAAAAAAAAAAAAAAAGGTAAATAAAACATTGTCCCTGTTTTCAAGGAGCTGATGTCTAGTAGGGGAAGGTGAAATGTATAAATAATCTTAACATTTTTTAAATTAAAATGTACTGATATTTGAGTTCACATTTAAAAAAGACAGCTCCAGAAAAATTTTGAATAACTTCATTAAGAAATATATTTTAAGGTAGATGAAACTCATAGATACATTCATAAAGCTGGGATATTTTAGGTAGCTATGAAAAAAAATAGTTCAGTTTTCCTAAAGAAGTGTGAATGTAGTAGGCCTTAATTGTCAAATCTTGGCCTTTACTTATTAAGGAAGGAGAACCCATTAAAATTTCTGAGCCATGATGCTTAAATTATGTGTGTGTGTGTGTATGCGTGTATGGTGAATTTACTATTATTTTGTGTCACATCACATTCCTTTTTTTTAGAATTTGTTTATTAGAGAGAGAGAGAGAGAGAGCACGTGAGTGTGTGCACACATGTGTTGGGGGAGGATGGAAGGAGAGAAACTTAAAGCAGACTCCCTGCTGATGGTGGAGCCCAATGTGGGGCTTGATCTCATGACCCATGAGAGCAAAATCCGAGCTGAAACCAAGTTGGAGGCTTAACTGACTGAGCCACCCAGGCACCCCGAAAGTTGGTCTTATACTGCAGAAAAAGCAAATAAAAGGAATCTGCAGAACAAAAGTGCCAAAAGCAAAATAATTCCTGAGCCAATACTTTCCAGGTTCTCAGTAACACAAAGTCAAGACTTCTGAACTAAGACAGTTCCATTTAGTTTTAGATGGGACTTCTAGTTTCATAATCTGCCCAATTTACAAGGCAATATTGTTTATAGTAAATAGTAATACTTATTAAAAGTTCATCATTCATAAATGAACTGAAGCATTACACAGCCAGCCATATCCAACCCCCTGGTGGAACTTTCAAGCCAAGTGATGAAGCAGTGAGAAGAAGACCAGGAAGGAACAACCAAAACCAGAGGAGAAGGCATTGCCATCTGGCTTGTCTGATGTCTTCTCCATCTTCCCATGACCATGGCTGTTGGACAGAGTGAAATAAGCTGCAAGAACTTTGGGGAAGGACGGTGGAGAAATGCATGTTCACCTCTCCCATGCAGGGCCTTTACTCCACTGGCTTGTGTCTGACCTTGAAGGGTTGATGGGTCCAGCAAGTAATACATGGGGAAAGAATACCTGTGAGAGGGGTTGGTACCAGGAGGGTCAAGCACAGAGCGTATGTAGAAATTGATGGTTCAAAATAAACAGAGCAAAACAAAAGAGAATTTAGTAATAGGTAATTTGTTCCCAATGGCAGGGATTAGAGCATGGAAGAAATGAACTATAATCCCAATGCATAATCAGTTATCAACTGCTTTATGACTGAAGTAGGACCTGATAAACTGATGCTTGACTCTGATTTTTTTTTTTTTTTACAGAGATTACAAGTAGGCAGAGAGGCAGGCAGAGAGAGAGAGAGGAGGAAGCAGGCTCCCCGCTGAGCAGAGAGCCTAATGCGGGGCTCGATCCCAGAACCCTGGGATCATGACCTGAGCCGAAGGCAGAGGCTTTAACCCACTGAGCCAACTAGGCGCCCCTTGACTCTGATTTTTAATCCTTATGTGAAGTAGAGACTCTTTTCGCATATTATGTATAAGAAAGGAAAGAGTTATGTCAGCGTTTCTTAACCTCTGTGTTATATACATTTGGGGCAAGATAATTCTTTGTTGTGAGGAACTAACTTGTGTATTGTAGGATGATTATCACTAACCCTGACCTCAACCTGCCAGATCCCAGAAGCAACCCCTTATAGTCTTAGCAGCCAAAAATGTCTCTAGAAATCTCCCCTAGGGGGAAAAATGACCCCTGATTGAGCATCACTAGTCTAGGTAATTCAAATAAATGAACACACAGAATGTCCGACCATAATCCAATTGCCCAGCTACATCAAGTCATGGTGTAATGGTAATAATATTCACCTTACTAGGTACTCAGATGTTGGTCTGATGGCTCATTAGGCTAGAAAAATAATGCGTTTGAGTGTAGTAATGGCATCCATACTCATTTCCAGAACTAGACCTTCACACGTGAGTAGTAAAGTAGATTCTCTCCCAAGAGAAAATTGACTGAATATTTATTCTGTTTGGTCTCTTCTTTCATAAGACAGGAAAAAGACAATTCACTTGTCTTTTTTGAGGTATGATATAGCCCCATATTTTGATATTTCTATCCTCTATCTTCTTTTGGATCTCTCTCTCTCTTTCCTCCATGCCCCCCTCCTCTCTATTGAAAGATGAGGAGGAATTTGGTATAAATAAAAGTTCCATTTGTGCAACTTGCCTATCTGGTAGCCAAATCAGGAAGTTAATATTATGTGATTTTTCTAAGCCTTATACAGTCCTATCTTCCTGCTCTTTTAAATTAACTTTACAATTGTAATATTTCAAGGGTATGTTACGATTTATACAGGTTTTTTTTTTTTTTTTAAATATCCCTAACTTACTAAAAAAAATTCCAGGTCAATACTTTAGTCTGCTGAAATTCAGATATATTTTTTTTCTTTTTAAAATTTATTTATTTATTTGTCAGAGAGAGAGGGAGAGAGAGAGAGCAAGCACAGGCAGACAGAGGCAGAGGGAGAAGCAGGCTCCCTGCCGAGCAAGGAGCCTGATGTGGGACTCGATCCCAGGACGCTGGGATCATGACCTGAGCTGAAGGCAGCTGCTTAACCATCTGAGCCACCCAGGCATCCCTGAAATTCAGATATTTTTATACTCAAACACACGAGGCTTTCAGCACAACAAGGTGAACCCAATAGCAAGTCAAAATAAGTTCTCTGCAATGTGAAAATGACCTGCCGTATGGGAACACTTCCAGTGCAGGGAAATGTGTCTCTGTTGATGTATAGATAGCATTTTAAAATGTTCACAGAAGCACTCTTCAAAACTATTCAGGCTAGCACATATTTTTAATTGTTCTTTAATGTTTGGGAGAAATAAATGTGTGCAATAATATTTTGTTGATTTTTTAAGTTAAAATGGCAAATAAAATTTTATGTGGATGATAAATCACTTTGTAGAATACTATAGCTGAAGTTGCTGAATGAATTAAGGTAAATGAAACCTATGAGTTACCTTACCCTAAGGTAAATGCAATCCAGTGAAACTCAAATAAAATGTGTTTACTTCTAATACGAAATTTAAAAAAAATGATGAGTCTATGTGTAAAAATGGTTTCTTTTTTTTTCATTTATTTATTTTTCTAAATTTTTATTTTTTTTTATAAAAAAATTTTTATCCCCAGGGGTACATGTCTGTGAATTGCCGGGTTTATACACTTCACAGCACTAACCATAGCACATACCCTCCCCAATGTCAATTACCCCACCCACCTTTCCCGAACCCCTCCCCCCAGCAACCCTCAGTTTGTTTTGTGAGATTAGGAGTCACTTATGGTTTGTCTCCCTCCCAATCCCATCTTCTTTTCTTCTTTTTCTGCCCCGCTAGTCCCCCATGTTGCATCTCCACTTCCTCATATCAGGGATATCATATGATAGTTGTCTTTCTCTGATTGACTTATTTCACTAAGCATGATACCCTCTAGTTCCATCCACGTCGTTGTGAATGGCAAGATTTCATTCCTTTTGATGGCTGCATAGTATTCCATTGTGTATATATACCACATCTTCTTTATCCATTCATCTGTTGATGGACATCTAGGCTCTTTCCATAGTTTGGCTATTGTAGACATTGCTGCTATAAACATTTGGGTGCACGTGCCCCTTCGGATCACTACGTTTGTATCTTTAGGGTAAGTACCCAGTAGTGCAATTGCTGGGTCATAGGGTAGTTCTATTTTCAACTTTTTGAGGAACATCCACGCTGTTTTCCAGAGCGGTTGCACCAGTTTTCATTCCCACCAACAGTGTAGGAGGGTTCCCCTCTCTCCACATCCTCGCCAGCATCTGTCATTTCCTGACTTGTTAATTTTAGCCATTCTGACTGGTGTGAGGTGATAACTCATTGTGGTTTTAATTTGTATTTCCCTGATGCCGAGTGATGTGGAGCACTTTTTCATGTGTCTGTTGGCCATCTGGATGTCTTCTTTGCAGAAATGTCTGTTCATGTCCTCTGCCCATTTCT
>PISX010024266.1:0-28230 GCA_004024625.1 Mellivora capensis
GGGGCTGCAGGAAATCCTTCACGGGGCTGCAGTGGGCATCAGCGCTGTGGTGGGAAGGCCACAGCCTTGGCACCCAGTGTGCGCCCAGTAACTGTGAGCTCTTCGTGTCGCCCTTCCTCACTCTGCTCCCCTGGCCCTTAGCCAGGAGGCAAAATAAGTGTTTAAAAGAGAGAAGAAGGAACATAATAGACTGCATGAGCCCAAACCAACTGAATACCAATAATTCCACGTTTCTATAAGGTTCTAAACTCTGAACCCAGTAAACTCCGTCCACTTCCAGGAAGGTCCTATACTGACTGGATCCTCCTTTTTACCCCAATGCCTTAAAATTCTGTCTCTTATCCCTGCTCTCGAACTAGTGGCTCCTTATTTTGTCTAGAGCCTGAACCCAAACATCCCCACCTCCTGAAGGTTGTACCCTTCTCTCCCCTGCTTCTCTCTTCTCCAATCTTACCCCTTCCCCACTTTGAGTAGAATCTTTGATTCCTTTCCTTCCTGGTAAGAAATAAAAACAGTAAGGAGAGGGCTGCAGACAGTAGTGGGAGGGGTGAGGAAGGAGGGGAGCAAGGAGCATCTTGGCGACGGCTCACAGACCTGGAAGGGCAGGGCAGGGGTACAGAGAGGAGAAGGGTGAAGGCAGTGGCCTCTCCTGTCCTCTGTCACCCCGGCTCACTGTCCAGGGGGTTTCAGCACAACCGGGAGGACAAGTGCGTCGGGTCAGGTCTGCCTGGCCCCTGTCACCTCTACTGTTCTAGGACAGAGCTCAGGGGTACATTCGCTGCAGAGCTCACAGACAGGGTGATGTCCGCACCTGTGTGTGGTCGGAAACAGAAGCCGAGCCTGGCGTCTTGCCACACACGTGACACTGCACCTTCTCCTGGTGTGGTACCATGTGTGCTGCAGTAGGTCCTTCGTAGCAAACGCTGTCACACATGTGACATGTGAACGTCCGTCTGTGGAGGTCACTGTGGAGTGTGACTGCTGAGGGGATCCTGCGGGGGAAGCTCTGGCCACACTGGGAGTGGCTGTAGGGCTTGTGCACTGCACCTCCTGTCCTGAGCGCACGCGGTAGCTCACGGGGTCCTAGTGCTTGCGGTGCCGCGGGCACACCGGGCACAGGCAGGGCTCCTAGTCCCAGCACCACAGCTCCTGTGGATTCAGACGGAAGACACCGAGGAAGGCCTTGTTGCACCTCTCACAGGTGTGCTCCCCCACGTGTGCCCTCCTGAGATGGTTCCTGTCACCTCCCACCCGCCACCTGTGGTCCCTGTGCCTCTGTGGCCTCTCTGCACCTCACAACCCCGTCCGCCCCTCCCCCAGTGGCTCCACTCAGCTGAGGACGCTCAGGAGGCTCGGGGGCACCACGGTGGGCATCTCCATAGCACGCGGGGGACCCGGCCAGCCTTGCTCCTGTGCAGATGGCCTTTGCCTCCTGAGTTTGCAGCTGTTCTGGAACTCCTTGGTGAACAGGGCACATGTGTAGGGCCCCTTGCTCTTTGTCTTCTTCTCCCAGACAGATGAGACCCCGGTCATGGCCACCATAGAGGTTGTGGCTACTAAGGCAGCAGTGGTGGCTGCTGGGATGGTGGTGGCAGAGATGCACGCGGCCTATGCAGTGGGCGACACCACCAGTGGGGGCAGCAGGGGGTGTTCAGAGCCACTGTGTCCACTGTTGTGCTGGCTGGGCGGGGGCCCAGCAGCAAGGGCAGCAGAGGTGGCAGTGGACTCTTGGGGGACGCTGGAAGAGGGAGCAAGTCCAGCTGGATGGGCAGGCGCTGGGGGCTGGGGCACGGCTAGGGGCGCTGGCACCAGCTGGAATGGACACTGGGTGCATCCCTGGGAGGCAAAGAAGGGGAATGGAGCTCAGGTCGGACTTGCACGGGGTCTGGGGCTGACCCCGGAGTGGCTAGAAGGAGTTCAGGAGGCTGCCTTCTCCACTGGGCAAGTAGGGTGGGCAATAGCATGCAAGGGAACGGAGAGAACAAAGTCTCGTCCACGATGGGGCATCTGGAGACAACAGGGGCTGGAGGCACGAGGGCTGCAGTGGCCAGGCTCAAGGTACCACCCCTGAACCACTGGGCTGGGCCATACCTAATGCAAGGCCCCGGGGCCTCCGGCTGCCAGCCCACAGCAGCCGGCCAGAGGGAGATAGGGAAAGAAGGGCCTGGGCCAGTTCTCTTCATTACTTGGTGACTGGGGGCCCTGGGCTTCCCCCCAGCCTCCTGCCCTCTACCCAGCATGCAGCGAATACCGCAGGAAGAAAGGGGAAGGAATTGCTCTGGGGACCAGATGTACAGATAGACAGACCCTCCCCTGCACCTGCCCTTCTTGCCCTCAAGCAGGTGCACATCTGGGGAAATCCCAGCTGAGGCAGGGGACACAGCCCAGGACTGTTGGAACAGACACAAATCAAACACCCAGATGCCCCTTTCCTACTGTTCTGTCATGACAGCCATCCTTCCAGTCCTGCCTGCCTCCTTTGCCTCTAGGAATTCTGGCTCTGTAGTCGTGGCTGGGCCACTCTTTCCCTACCCAGCACAGCACCTGGAACACAGGAGGCGCTCAGTTAGTGCCCTTGGCCCGTGCCTCCTGCAGATGTGTCAGTGTGGTTTGTAGGAGGTTCTTCTGAAATCTGGAGCAATTCTTTCGGCTCCAAGTTCAGTGTTCTTAGCATAGTTAGTATAGACTCTGTCTCTTTAGGGACCTGCTGCTACCGTCCTCTCCCCTCCCCCCACCTCCACCCCAAGTCTTTAAGGCCCATAATTGACAGTTTAGAGGCATGTCAGCAGTATCAAGGAGAGGCAGTGCTTTCCCTTTTCCCTGAGACCCATGGCTTGTGGGCCCTTCACTTGTGCATTCAGCCCTGGGTCTCTAAGTAGGACCCACCTTCTCCACCTCTGAGAAGTCCTGCCTCTGTTTGAAGATTAATGTTCGGGAAGGAGGAAGCACCTTCCTTTGGTCACTGTTTCAGGGTCTTGGGGTCCCTTCATTATGATTGTCTAGAGCAGGAAGCTCTGCAGGCAGGGACCATGTCTTTACTTCCTCCAGCACAAGGCTCGATGCTCATTCAGTCAGAATATGCTGTGAACACTGAGTGACTGTCTCAGGAAATCCCTCGGGGGAAAGCTTGAGACAGTTCCCTTTTAGTTTTACTCCTGGAGTGACTGGAAATGTGGCTGAGACAAGGACGGGTAGGGATGGCAGAGGAACTGGTAGGAGATTCTGGGAGAAGCACCTGGGTGTGGGGAGGTGCTTCTATCCTTGATTACAGGACTGCTTCCTGGGCTCTCTAACTGGATCTGGGATTTGCTTCTATTTTTTTTTTTTAAGATTTTATTCATTCACCTGACAGAGATCACAAGTAGGCAGAGAGGCAGGCAGAGAGAGAGGAGGAAGCAGGCTCCCAGCGGAGCAGAGAGCCCGATGTGGGGCTCGATCCCAGGACCCCCGGAACCATGACTCGAGCTGAAGACAGAGGCCTTAACCCACAAAGCCACCCAGGTGCCCCTGGGATTTGCTTCTAAATCACTACAGGCCGGGCTCCACCAGGATCCCCACTCTCCCCTCTTGCCAACCAGAACCTCATCCATACCCAGGGCCCTGGAAAGTTTGTTTACCTCTAAATTCACATCTAGCTGCCAACAAAGTCTCCAGCAAAGTCTCATTTAAACCCTCAGTCACCTCCTCACCCATTTAGGGCCTCACTAGTCTTCCATTGCCCACCTTTAGCCTTTAGCCAGGATTCCAGCTAAACCACCTTCTTCCTACTTACACATCCTTCCCAGGCCCCTTCTGCCCTTTGGCCCCAGCTCCCTGAGGCCCAGCGTCCTCAGTGCTCACACTCTTGAGGCCCCTCCTCTGTGAAGGTCCCGCCTCTCTGGGGCCTCATCTCCTCCAGGGCACCCTGTGAGCTCCTCTCCTAGTTCTGACTCTTCTTGGTCAAGCTGCTTCTTCCTGGGTTTGGCTTGCACTTTATTCCCAAGTGTTTCCCCTCTGAGGCAGAAGAAGCCCAGGGGTAAGTGATTTCTCCTGTTTATAGAGTTGGCAGGAAAGTTGAGACAGAGCCAGGGAGGAAGAAGTCTGGGCTTGGAGTGCCTCTGGCTGTCTAGCCCTGGGGTTTGAGCAGAGGGTATTCCATGGCACCAGAGCTAGAATTTGGTTTTGGGGGGAGGTATAGATCAGTACCTTGTGAGTTTTGGAAGGATAGGGAGGTTTACTGGGGTCAGAGTGAAACACAGGCCTACACTCTGTTCTCCTCCAGCCCAGAAAGGTTCTTAGCTCTGATGAGAAAATGTGAGTTAAGGGAAGTTATTCCTTGGTGCTTCTCCAGAGTCCTTCCCACCTCTTTGCCCTCCCTATTCCTAGTCTTTCCTTTCTGACATGGTGCAGAGCTTGCTTTCTTCATCTTTGTCTCTCCCACAGGGCCCAGCACATAGTAAGCTTATACATGTTTTTTTAATGAATGGAGATTTTTCCATCGGGCTCTGCTGCCTCCTTCACCTTTCGCCTCATTTCTCACTGGAGAGTTTGAAAGTCTCTGTGTCCTATCTTCTAAGGGAGGACATCGGTATGCACTTTGCAGAATAGCAGGTCCAGTGTGATAAGGGGTCCCCCATCACCAGAAAGGATTTGAGGGTCTTCTTCCTCCAGGCTCAAGGAGCTAGGTATCTCTTTTTACAGCTGCTCAAGGTATCTCCCTGCCTTTCTTATCTAATTTTAAATGTTATGGTGAGGGATTGATTATGAGCCAGTTAAGGCTAGAGGTGGAAAGATTTCCCAGGTCCCCTGGGGTGTGGCTGCCTCGTGGTCTTTAAAAAACTGGGTGACCAAGAGGCAGTTTGCTGTTATCACAAAACATATTTGCAACTCTTTAATTTCAAAGGCCGTTGGAGTCTTAAACTTTTCTCCACCCTCCCAACCTCCCTACTGCCATGTACACTGTGGGAAGCACCCCAACACCAGAAGCCCAGCAACACTTATCCATGCGTGACACCTGCTTTCTTGGTTATATGTGGTGAATGTTGATTTCTCTTACCCTCTAGCAGTTCTTGGGCTACTTCTCTCCATTGATATATGTTATATGCTTCCAGAAGGCAGATTCAATTTAACCTTAATTAAAGTGAAGTCATGTGGAAAGACCAATTTCTTCAGCAAGTATATTCCAAATTGATCAGTATGATTTTGGGATAATATTCATTTGGTTTATCCTTGTCCCTTTTTTCTTTAATTATCATAGAAATCACAAAGCAGAGTGGGGATGAGAAAGAACTAGGAAGAGGGATAAAGAATTTCCCTTAAAAAGTGGTGGCAGAAGCTGGTTGTTGTAGATTATGTTGCCTGAGCTAGTGTGAGTCAGGTGGTTCTTGGTGGAGAAGTCATCTGGATCTCTATTTGGAGAATAGCTCAGGACTTTGAGCCAGGATACAACTTTCATATGACTCAGATGATCTGGTATCTTTCCAACAACAAACCAAAGCAAAACCAATTAACTTTCCAAGAGAGCCAGTGGTGAAACAACTACCTAGGGTTTTGAGAGGACAAAGCATAGTTGATGAGAGAGGACAGAGACAGCCAAATCCCCACATAGGAGGACAGAAGGACACATTAAAGGTATGAAGGAAGATACCCAGAGACTAAGCCACACTGTATGCAGTGTATTACTGAGGGTGTCTATTGGGAGGAGGTACATGGAAGAAGGCGCCATGGGCTCTGACCACTCACAATTGCTAGTCTAACAGTAGAGACAGAGTACAGTGAAGGATGGAAACACTGGGTGAATTTCTAGATTCTGTGCTTACAATAAAAGGAAAAATTTGAGGGAGGAAAACAAAGGTGTTTAGCAAGGCTTCTTGGAAAAAATGACTTGAGGTCAGTGCTCATTGTAGACAAAGGCCTTCCTATATTACAATTGTAGTTTGGAAATGAGGTGGATAGGCAGATGGATTTCCTTCTACTGGTTTCTCTTGAGGACTTTTAATAGATAGTTCTGTGTTGACAATGTTCAGGGTAGAGAAGAGAAAAGGGTGTAGAGACTCATGGGGAAGTAGAGAAGAAATTGATTTTCACTGTTGGCATCAGTATAACTCATCACTTTCCAATCCCTTAATTTCACACCCTTCCTGGATTTTCTAGTCTCTTCCTGATTCTTTTTTAGAAAATCTAATTTTCTTTATTCCTGGTAGTGCATCTATTTTCTGAAGGCCTCCAGAAACATTTGTCAAGTTGATCACTTTGTTTTGGCATGATAGAAATGTTAAGAATTTCCAACACTTGGGGTCCCTGCGTGGCTCAGGCATTAAGCATCTACCTTCAGCTCAGGTCATGATCCCAGGGTCCTGGGATCGAGCCCCGCATCGGGCTCCCTGCTCTGCGGAAAGCCTGCTTCTCCTTCTCCCACTACCCCTGCTTGTGTTCCTTCTCTCGCTATGTATCTCTCTGTTAAATACATAAATAAAATCTTGAAAAAAAAAAAAGAATTTCCAACACTGGATTCTAACTGAAACTAAACCTGTATGTGTCAAATTATGAGTGAGGAACATTGCATTCTTCAGTTATCCCAAAGGGACTAAGAAAAGATACCTGTTCACAACCATCCCAGAATGATACTAGATAATTTGGAGTATATACAGCCTCTAGAAAAGTCCTGGCTATCTGATCATTTACCCAAATATGGTACAATGATACCACTATTATGTCTGCATGTAGCATGAACTCCATAGGTTATGGGAAGGAAGCACATATGTTTTGGTCTACATCTGCATAGATTTGGGGCTACATTTGGGTGGACGGATTTGGTCAACATACAGTTGGTCTGCTGTGTTATTCTGCATCAGGATGGGTTTCACTGACTTGGAATTCAACCTCTGCCTGACTGGGAGGGGATTTGAGAGGTGTAATACTGGGGGTGGTGGGGTAGGTGAGTGAGTTGGAGGAGGTGGCTGTGTTTCCTCGGGGTCTAATAAGCAGATAGTTTGGGGGGTTCCATGTCTTCAACTTCTAGTCTTATTGCATGCAATAATATTTATTTGCAGAATTAGGGTTTCTAGTCTCTTTGAAAGAACATGAAGCAAGTTGTAGCCCAAGGAGTTTTTATTTTAGAAAGGGAGACGAAAGGTTCTTCAAAGTAACATGCAAACAGAATATAATACAAAGGAAGATCACAGGTGGGAGGATGCCTGGTAAGTGATCCATTTGTTGAGGTTGTTCTCAGAAAACTCCTGGGAGATAAGTTTGGATATTTATTTCCTTTAGACTGAGCTGAATTTGGTTACTTCAACTTTCTTTCTGACTTTTCAGGGAAGCCTTTACTTCTCATTCCTCAGGGGAGAGTTTACATTTTATTACTACTGCAATGGTTTCTCTCTCTTTTTCTTTCCTGCATAGACCAAGACTGAGATGATGATGATGATGATGAGTTATTATTGTATCTTAGTATAGAGATCTGTAGCAAGTATTTAACTGGATCTGTCTGGTTGGGCAATTAGATTTACTGGTTCAAGATGTGGTGGAGTTTGCTTTGTGTTTCTGGTGGGGGCATGGAAAGAAGCCCTGAAAGAGGCTCTGTTTATTGGATCATGGCCCAACCTGAAAATGTAGCTTGAACAGGTGTCTTCCTGGGAAATAGTTACTCACAATGCCACGATGGGGGTAATTCCCCCTCTTCCATGCAGCCTTCTCAGGTTGACCCATGGTGTACAGAAGATACTCTCTAGTTTTGCCAACAGCAGAAAATCTGATCCTTACTACTCTTACCTTCCATCAACAAGGAATCTATCTGGGATCCTGACATACTCTTACCATGACTGTTCATTTCTTATTGAGGAATACCCTTCTTGGTCATAGCTGATATATCTTTTACTTATTTTGGGAGGTGGGGAGGTGTTCATGAAATGCCTTTAATTGTAAGTTCCCAGAGAGGGAAATTCTTTGTTTCCCACTATTCTCTTATACTGTGTGTAACAGAACATGTGATGATTTGGGGATAATGGTGGTAGAGTTGATAATTTAGGGTGAATAAAAATGCTGTTTTTCCTCTAAGCCTTTTGAACAAAGGATTAGTGTGGTACCTGACTTTTCTCATGTGGAATTTGCCTTTGTATTCCTTTATACTTAGTTGAAATCTTATTTCTTTAATGGCTGTATTTATTTGTTTGAGAGAGAGAGAGAGAGAGAGCAAGAGAGAGAGAGAGCACATGCCAGTGCATGAGTGGGGAAGGAGCAGAGGGAGAAACAGACTCCCTGCCTAGGAGGGAGCCCCAATGGGGGCTCGATCCCAGGGTCTCAATCTGAGCCAAAGGCAGATACTTAACTGACAGAGCCACCCAGGCACCCCAAAATCTGATCTCTTATAGACTAAATCCAGTCTTTCTTGCTTAGAAACTTTTTTGGCTTCTACTTGAGGGACCATCCAGCTTCTCACTTTAGCTCCAACCCAATGTACACAGAACCCATCTGTGTGGTTGTTTATAGACAGTGCAGGCAAAAGGTAGCAAATCCAGAAATACCTTTTCTCTGGGAGCTTACACTATAAGGATACTTCCCTATCCTCCTGACAAGTGAACTACATTCTACACCCATTCAATCCTTTGACTATTGTCCCACTCTCCCTTCTGCAGACTAGACTCACTTGTAGTTATGGCAGCTTGAGTATCATGTTATGTTGCCTAATGTCAGAGCTTTAGGTGATGTGTTTTCCAAATAAAGTAAAGCAGTGGAAGTAATAAAACTCTGTGTCATCTGTCTGTTCAGTTGTCACACATTGAGGGGAAGACACTGCAGCGAATCATAAATGTCAAAGATAAAGCACTTTGTCTAGGCTGCCTTGGGTTACTTCCCTTCTACTTTTGCTTTGTTGTGGTGAAAGACACTTGGACCTTAGTTCTTGTGTCAGATCTCTGACATCCAAATTGGTTTGTGGAGCTTGGGGTCCTTCCTTGGCTGTGGCCAGTTAACTGTTCATCTGGGAAGGGAAAGGCAAGCTGGAAGCATCCTCAGGCAAAAGCTCTGCTCTTGGGCTCCACTTCACCACCTACTACTCCTAACCTTTTCCCTAATGGTGTGTTCTCCCCATGCAAAAGTCTAAGCCAGTGACTTATGACACTGGACATTGAAGAGGGGGGAGAGTAGGGGGCAAGGAGAGCATACTGGAGAGATCAGATATCTATCTATAGGTGTGGCCAGAGAAACTTTGGGAAGGAAGGAGGATCCTGTTGAACAGGGTTTGGAAAGAGGCTGTTCTAGGCAGAGAGAACGTCTGTGTGAGAGCTGATGATAATGCCAGCAAGATGTGCATGTGTGGCGAAATATTTGTTCTGTTTAAGTAGGAGCCACAGAAAGGGTTAATACTAGGAATAATTGGTAAAACAACAGTAAGAAGAAAGACTTAGAAAAATAATCTTAGGGGCACCTGGGTGGCTCAGTGGGTTAAAGCCTCTGCTTTCAGCTCAGGTCATGATCCCAGGGTCCTGGGATCGAGCCCCGGCATTGGGCTCTCTGCTCCGCAGGGAGCCAGCTTCCTCCTCTCTCTGCCTGCCTTTCTGCCTACTTGTGATCTTTGTCTGTTGAATAAATAAATTTAAAAAATCTTTTAAAAAAAAGATTTTATCTTTAAAATCTGACAGACGGGGGTGCCTGGGTGGCTCAGTGGGTTAAGCCTTTGCCTTCGGCTCAGGTCATGGTCTCAGAGTCCTGGGATCAAGCCCCGCGTGGGGCTCTCTGCTCAGCGGGGAGCCTGCTTCATCCTCTCTCTCTACCTGCTTCTCTGCCTACTTGTGATCTCTGTCTCTGTCAAATAAATAAATAAAATATTAAAAAAATAAAATCTGACAGATGCAGAGAGGACCCT
The DNA here is from genome assembly GCA_004024625.1 of Mellivora capensis. Taxonomy (NCBI): domain Eukaryota; kingdom Metazoa; phylum Chordata; class Mammalia; order Carnivora; family Mustelidae; genus Mellivora; species Mellivora capensis. The sequence continues at coordinate 9,845 of PISX010024266.1, forward strand.
GGACCCTGAGATCATGACCTGAGCTGAAGGCAGAGGTTTAACCCACTGAGCCACCCAGGCACCCCTGCTTCTCTATTATTTTCATACTCTGTCTGTAGGCCCACATTGCCTCACCTTCAGTAAAAGTGGAAAGAGCATAAGGACCATCCTGCACAACACAGTTGAGGGAAACAGAAGTTATCAAGCATTACCCCTCTCTGCTCCTGCCATTCAGATGGTCCTCCTCTGGGATTCCTGCTCAGGGTCCATGGATGGACTTCAGCAGAGTGTATGACATTTTTTTTTAAGGTGATCAACCTTGTGTGAGTCAACAAATGCGAAGGACCACTGTTGTGTATTTTTTGGGAGGTAGATGGCTGGTGACGGTTCCCCAGAGAGAGAAACATGATACAAACATCCTTAGTGCCAACTACAGGAGCCTCCAAAGATAGTTGAAGGAGCTGGAGGAGAAAGAGGAGTGGGGAAAAGAGTTATGAGTTCAGAGGGACCTAGTCGGAGGGGTGCCCCATCTTCCCTTGTTCTGAATTCTCTTTCTAGCAGGTATTCCTTCTTTGTATTCTCCATATCCTGGCAATTATGGGATTCTGGTTCCCCCTCATGTTAAATCTACTGAATGTCTGCCACTTATCAGGCTCTGTACCAGGTCCTCTCACATTATCTCCTGCAATTCCTGTGTTGAATCTGCAGTGTATAAAGTGGAGTCTGTCCCTCCCTCAGTCATGATGTGTTCCCACCATCACATCCTCTCAGGCCCCTTTTCAATGCATTTTATTTTCCCCTTCATCCTTATCTCTATTATTATCTCCCCTCCTCACAGAAGGGGTGGACTGTACATTCATGTCATCAGTAGCTGAATGTGTGATGCAGAATGAGGAGAAAGGGAGCCAAAGTGCCATCTGACCTTGGCTAGCTGATTTTGGGCCCAAAAGTTTAAGACCAGTGAACCAATATTTGTATTTTAAGCTCAAATGATATGTTAAAAAATGGGTAATTGCAATGAGACATCTAGTCTGTGAATTAATGTATCATAACTCATGCTCAAGCACCAAGCACACATTCAGCATGTTAATTACTGCACAATATATTCATACCCTATTGTGTCTTGCAGCTTAGTTAGTATATGCAGCTAAATATGTTAGATGAACCCAATTGGGATTGGATCATGTAGTGTGTAAAAAGGAGAACATTGGCAGGCATTTGGCACTTTTTCTGGGGGGAAAACAGGACCAATTTCTCTATGATGTCTTTTGGTGTCAGTTTCTGTGATCTTTGGGCTGCAACAAGTGATGTGGGGTTTCTAAGCTTTGGTTGGTGGGTTGAATAATGGATTTAGTAAAAATTTATTGTTTACCAGGTCTTAGGCATTATGTAGGGAAAGCACATACCAGAAGAAATATGAAGCCTGAGCAACAGATATTGGCAGCCCCAACCCAACTCTGCTTAACTCAACCTCACTGAACTTGATCTGAGACTCTCAGCTCCCTGAGTTTGCTATAGCTCCTTGATCCTAGAATCATCTTCAATGCCCGCTACCATGCTGTGTCAGGCACTTTGAAGATCCAGAGCTTGGTCAAAAGCTGGTGCACAGACATATGGTGGAGTAACACAGGGTTGAGACTGCCCCTGCCAGCAGCCAGAACACTCTGGATTTAGTGGTCCTGGGTGTGGACAACACAGTGGATATGATTGGGTATATCCTGGCTGATGAAGTGGCTAGAGATATAGCAGGACCAGTCACTGTGATCTGCTTTTTGGTGGCTGGCCTAGCTTCTATGTTGGCTGTGCTGTGCTATGCAGATTAGTGCCCAGGTTCCCCATTCTGGCTCAGCATATCTCTACATCTTTGTCACTTTGTCACCTAGGTAAACTTGGGGTTTTCACCATTGGCTGGAACCTCATCCTCTCCAACATTGCTAGGATAACCATTGTTTTCCAAGTCTGGACCTTACCTTTTGACAATCTTTCTGGCAATAGGATCTCCCAGATCCTTCATGAGAGCATCCCACTGCGTGTTTCCTGTGTCTAGGCTTCTTTATTGTGACCCTTGTGTTCTTGCTCATAGAATTGCTGATTCAGGAAACTAGGCAGATTTTCCTGATTCTCAGCATGTTCACATTCATGAACATTTTCTTTCTCAGTTTTGTCATCATCTCAGGCTTCATTAAGAGGGACCTGCCCAACTGGAAGCTCACAGAAGAGGACTATGTAAAGGCTGGACTCAATGACACCTCTCACTTGGGCCCTCTGGGCTCTGGAGTATTTGTGCCTTTGGGCTTCCAGGGGATTCTCCATGGATCAGCTACAGCTACCTTGGACAGAGAGGAGCTGTGCTTCGATACAGAGGGTTGGTATAATCTCTGGAGATGTTACATGCAAAGTCTACTTTTCTGAAACTTTGAGAACTTGAAAATAATTATTGAACACCCTCATTAACCGTTCTCTCAAGACTTTATCAAACTTATAGCAAAGCAACAGACATCCAAATTATCTTTGAGGCTCTTTAGGGAGGAGAGGGAAGGGAGGGGGAGCTGGGGGGATTATGGAATTCATATAAGCTGCTTCATGTTCCCTGCCCCCTCTCTGCATTTCTGTAAGCACCTCCCCTGTGCCAAGCACCTCCCTTGGGAGAGACTGTTTCCTAATTGAACTAAGATTCACAGTCCCAGGGCCCTCATTAGGAAATGTCCTCAGGAAATGTTCTTGAAATAGATGATGGGGCATGTTCTAGTCTCCTGTTTATACCTCTGTTTGGCCCTTTCACTCTTTCTAGAATTAAAAGAAAAATTAAAAAATCTCTAGGAATCTTAAGATATAGTAGTCAATCAGTACATCTCCATATATTCATTCTCTCTGTCCTAAATGCCACTTATGGTTGCTTGGTATAATTATGAGCAGATCCTTATACTGGGGAGTGAGGGTTGAAAGTGGGAGTGTGGAATTCAGAAGGAGGAGGAAGTATGTAGATCCTGGCCCTGCCCTGTGGATGCTTTTGGACTGTAAAGGAATTTAAGTGACACACCAGGACACCACCAGCTGAAAATCAGTCTCAGCTGACCATCAGGAGGGCCTATAAATGCTGACAGGAAGGTGAGAACGGTTGGAGATGGGGATCAGTAAGAATAAGAAAGTCTTCCTAGATGTGGAGGGAAGGTTGTAGAATAGGGCTGAGAGGAGCTAGAAGGTCAGGACTGGACAGAATAAGTGAGGAGGGTGTCCCTGGCAGGGCAGGTGACTTACCCAACCCACAGGCTCATCCGAGGAAGGGTACGTCAGGATGTGAGGAGCTGAGTTAGGGAGGAAGTGATAGGCCTGAGGGTAGGGGGAGAATTACAGCAGGGCTCTGACAGCTGGGACAGAGAGCCTACCCTGAATAGAAACCATTGGAATACTTGCAGATTATTCCATGGAGATAGGGTATTTCTGAACACAATGTTTGAGGACCATGATTCTCTGTGTTGTTATAAGCTGGATTTGTAGTAGACTCTCTCAAGATTCCCAATCATGGGTTTGCTTTCTCTTCTGAAAGTTTGCGTGTTCATTTGTTTGTTTTGCCTCATTTTTTTTGTGTCATAAAATGTGATTATTTAATTCCCAGATGTTCTGTTCTTTAGGTTGCTTCTGTGGTGTCTTGTTATTTTGTCTACAGGCCCACTTTCCCTCATCTTCAGTGAAAGTGGGAAGAATACAAGGACCATCCTGCACAATCCAGTTGAGGGAAACAGAAATTATCAAGCATTACCCTTCTCTGACCCTGACATTCAGATGGTCCTCCTCTGGGATTCCAGCTCAGGTTCCATGGATGGACTTCAGAAGAGTGTGCAACATTTTTTTGAGGTGACCAACCTCAGAAGGGTCCATGATTCAACCAATGGGAACAACTACTGTTGTGTCTTTGTTGAGAGGTGATAGCTGGGGACAGTTCTCCAAGGAGAGATACATGGTACAAATGTCCTTAGTGCCAACTACAGGAGCCTCCAAAGATAGTTGAAGGAGCTGGAGGAGAAAGAGGAATTGGGAAAAGGGAAATGGGTTCAGAGGGAACTAGTCGGAGGGGTGGCCCAACTTCCCTTGTTCTGAATTCTCTTTCTAGCAGGTATTCCTTCTTTGTATTGTCCATATCCTGGCAACTATAGGATTCTGGTTCCCCCTCATGTCAAATCTACCGAATGCCTGCCATTTATCAGGCTCTGTACCAGGTCCTCTAACAATATTATCTCCCACAATTCCTGTGTTGAGCCTGCAGTGCAAAGAATAGAGTCAGTCCCTCCCTCAGTCATGGCATGTTCCCACCATAGCATCTTGTCAGTCCCCTTTTCAATGCATTTTATTATGCCCTTCATCCTTTTCTCTATTCTCATTCACCCTCCTCACCGGAGACACTTATTTTAGTGTATTTAACAAACATTCTTCTGCTCCATGTTCTCTATGTGTAGTTAGATATTGTCTTCCTTTCAACAAACACATGCCATCTCTGTCAGGCACAGGTGTAGACAGGGGGAATACAGACAGGAGCAAAACAGTAAAAAAAAAATCCTTCTTTCATGGATCTTACATGCTTATGGAGTTAGACAAATCATGAGCAAATAAATAAGTAAAACATATTGTGCGTTAAATGGTGACAAGTGCTGTGGAAAAATGAAGGCTAGAGAGACGAGGTCTGTCTGTGGTTAGGAGCAGACTGCAGTTGTATGTGGGGCAATTCAGGAAGGCTGTGCTATAGACATGTTATTTCACCAAATGCAGGGAAGGGAGCCGCCGTGTGGATATTTGGGACAGAAGTGGTGCAGTTATAGGGGACAGCAAATACAAAGGCCCTGAGGTAGGGCCTTGTCTGATATATTGGGAGGCCGAATGGTTAGGAGGCCAGTGACTATAGAGAAATGAGTGGGAGGAGAGAAACAGAAGGCTGAGCGGTCACTGGGTCAGTGACAAATCCTGTAGGACATTGTAGGTCACTGAAAATACAGACTTTGGTTTCTATTCTAAATTAAAAGAGAGACCAAGGGAAGGTTTTGAGCACAAGAATAACATGACGTTTTAAACAGGTATACGTGCATCCTTGACAAATACGCAGCATTTTTGGGCTGTTTTTAAAATGTACATAGATGGCATTGTGCTAGATACATCACACTGCTTTTACTTTGGCTACCTAACTTGGTCTCTGAGATCTACCCAAGTTGTTCTCTGTAAAGGTACTTTATCAACTCTGACTGCTGTGTACATTTCATTGTGTACATACGGCACATTTTACTTACATATTATTCTAGGAACAGAGGCTGGCACAGCTCCCAGTCCCTGCCACCACAAACAGTCCTGTGATGAACATGCTCTCATGGGCCTCTTATGGACTCAGGAGAGAGTTTCCTGGGGGTGTGCCCCTTGGAGGGAGAGAGACTGTGGGTTGAGAGGGAGTGTGAGTTCTTAATTCCACTGGGATTGTGCTTCAGGATGGTGTCCCCATGACACTCCCACCAACAGTGTGTGATGATTTATATCTCCTCACTGAATTCTCATGCTGATCCAGTGAAGGTCAGGTGAGGTCCCTTGTGGATGAGGAGACAGAGGCTTAGAGAGAGTGAGCATATTCCCTGAGTTAATATAGTTACAAGAAAGAGCCAGGGCTCACGTGCAGAACTTCTGACGTAATGGTCATTGCTCTTACCCTTATAGTAACCAGCATTGCCTCTCCCAGGAATAAGATGAGCCATCCACAGGTGAACAGATTATTATTATTATTATTATTATTGTTATTATTGTTACCACTACTACTATTACTATTATTATTGCATTTTTTGATGTCTGGTTTAACTCACTAAGCTTAGGACCCCCATGTGTTTAACACCAGGGGATGATGCTAGAGGAGCAAGCCCATGTCAGATGATGAAGGAAGGAGAGTGGGGAACCACTGAAGGATTTGGAGCCTGGGGGTGGGTGGAGGATGACTCAATCACATTTACAGTGTAAGCGTCTATGAGCTAAGAACTGACTCCCCTTTTCTATCTTAAGTGAGTTGGTAAATCATAACACTGGAACTAGTGAGTGGCAAATAAGGAGTCTAGATGGATTTGCAGTCAGAAGGTCTGGCCCATAAGTCAGTTTCCTTTCAACAATGTATAGAGAAGATTTTCCAATTATTTTCTTGTTTATTTTTTTTAATTTAATTTTTAAAATTTAAATTCTACTTAGTTAACATATGTGGTAATATTGATTATTGATTTCAGGAGTAGAATTTAGTGATTCATTGCTTAATATAACACCCAGTTCTCACCACAAGTGTCCTCCTTAATACCCATTACCCTTTCAGCCCATACCCATCCACTTCCCTCCAGCAGCCCTCAGTGTATTCTGTATAAGACTTTTCAATTTTGACTTGATCTTTCTGTCTTTAAAAACTTCTGCAGGGGCACCTGGGTGGCTCAGTGGGTTACGTTTCTGCCTTCAGCTCAGGTTATGATCTCAGGGTCCTGGGATCTAGCCCTGCATCTGGCTCTCTGCTTGGTGGGGAGCATGCTCCACCGCCCCCCCCACCCTGCCCCCTGCCTCTCTGCCTACTTGTGATCTCTCTCTCTCTGTTAAATAAATAAATGAAATCTTAAAAAAAAAAAAAGAACTTCTGCAAACATCTAAAATTCTCTCAAAACCAAAGCCTGAGTAGGGAGGACAGTGGGGACTGCCTCCCTTTGTTTTCTCTATACTCTGAAGTTCTTTTCTGGGCATGGCTGTGAGTTGTTCATCCAAAGACTTGATCTCCTCCTGGGAAGTAGTCATTTGAATAGCAGCAGGGGAGGAGGGGGAAAGAAGAACCATATGCAGTTTTCATTCATTAAGAATATATATTTGACATATTCAGGCAATGTTTCAAGTGAGTTAAAAATAATTCCTTGTGAAAAATTAATAGGAAGTTAAAAATGTGTGTTTTAATACAAGCTCACAGAGCGGGGCATAATGCCAAGTCCCTGGCAGCTGACATCACAGATCACACAGGGTGTGTGTGGAGTGCTGTGTGGCCGGTGAGGACACGGCCTGCAGAAGTGACCTCACCTTCTCTCCTGGAACACAGAGAGGCAGGAGAGAGAAGGAAATATTTAGGTTATGAGCCACTGAGTTAGGGGACTTATTTCTTTTCTCTCTACCCATCACACATTCATAACCATGGACATAAAAACTGTAGTGAATCTTTCCTGGTTGCTTTGGGTGAGGTGTATTGAATGTGAAAATTCACAAAACTAAATTCCTCGCTCCTCTCCCTTCTCAGTCATGGACCCTAGATTGGCTGCTGCCCCCATTTCTCTAGTGTTTCCTTCTCAGACAGCCTGGTTCTCTCCTTCTTAAAGGTGGTTATGAAGGCCCTGCCCTTTTCCCCTTCTTCTTCTCTATTCACTGCACCCTTGTGGGCCTAGGTGGTAAAGGGAAGGGGTGGACTGTACATTCTTGGCCATCAGCACAGCTAAGCGGATGATGCAGAATGAGGAGAAAGGGACCAAAGTGCCAGCTGACCTTGGCTAGCTAATGTTGGAGCTACAGGTTTATAACTGGGGGACCAAATTTATATTTTAATCTCAGATGATATTTTCAAGATGGGTCTATACTTGTAATGAGGCTGACCAGTCCGTGAATTAATCTGTCATGACTCACACTTAAGCACTGCTCACACATCCTATGTGAGAATTACTCTACAATAATTCATGACCTTATGGCTTAATTAGTACATGACACTACATGACTTAGATGAACCCAAGTTGGAATATGTCCTGTGGTGTGTTAAAAAGCAGAATGTTGGGAACCATTGTCCTTTTCCCTGGAGGGAAAGCAGTATTGATTTTTCTATGATGTCTTCTATGTTTCTATGATATTTGTATAAGTTTCTATGATATTTGTGCTGCAACATGTGACATGGGACTTGTGAGCCTTAGTTGGTTGATTGAACACCATTTTCCAGTAAATATTTATTGTTTACTTAGGCATTATGGAGGGATAGCACATAACAGAAAAAAAATATGAAGCAGCAGCTCTGAAGCCTGAGCAACAAAACTCAGCAGCCCCAACTCAACTCAGCTTAACTCAGCCTCATCGAACCTGATCTCAGACTCTCCACTCCTGGGCTTTCTACAGCTCTCTGATCCTAGAGTCCTCTTCACTTCCAGCTAGAATGCCATGTCAGGCACTTCGCAGAATTGGTCCAAAGCTGGTACGCAGACGAGTGCTGGAGGAAGATGTGAATGAGATGGCCCCTGCCAGAAGATGGACCACTCTGGATTTAGTGGCCCTGGGTGTGGGCTGCACAGTGGGAGTAGGTGTGTTTGTTCTGGCTGGGGAGGTGGCTAGAGATGTAGCAGGACCATCCATTGTGGTCTGCTTGTTGGGAGCCAGCCTGTCTTCTGTGTTGGCTGGGCTGTGCTATGCAGAGTTTGGTGTCCAGGTTCCCTATGCTGGCTCTTCATATCTCTACACCTATGTCACGATGGGTGAAATCTGGGCTTTCATCACTGGCTGGAACCTCATTGCCTTCTTTGTTGCTCATACAGCCACTGTGGCTCGGGCTTGGACCTTAGCTTTTGACAATCTGCTTGGGAACCAGATCTCTCAGACCCTGCATGAGAGCATCTCACCAAATGTTCCCCAGCACCTGGGAGAAATTCTAGGCTTCATTGTTGTGGGCCTTATGTTGTTGCTAATGGAATTGCTGACTCCAAGGAATAGGTGGATTTTCCTGATTTCCAAAGTGGTCACGTTGGTGAAACTTTTGGCTCTCAGTTTCGTCATCATCTCAGGCTTCATTAAGGGAGATCTGCACAACTGGAAGCTCACAGAAGAGGACTATGTAAAGGCTGGACTCAATGACACCTCTCACTTGGGCCCTCTGGGCTCTGGAGGATTTGTGCCTTTTGGGTTCAAGGGGATTCTCCGTGGAGTAGCTACCTGTTTTTATGCATTTATTGGTTTTAGCATTATTATTACAAGAGTGGAAGAAGCCCAGAATCCTGAGCATTCCATCCCCATGGGCATTGTGGTTTCACTGCTCATCTGCTTTTTGTTGTATTTTGGTGTCTCTGCAGCACTAACACTTATCGTTCCTTACTACCAGCTTCGACCTGGGAGCACCTTGCCAGAGATATTTCTCCATATTGGCTGGGCAACTGCCTACTATGTTGTAGCTTTTGTATTCCTCTGTAGTCTTTCTGTCAGCATCTTTGGCTTTATGTTCCCCGTACGTAATCTGATATACATGATGACACAGGATGGCCTCCTGTTCCCTGTCCTTTCCAGAATCCAAACCAGCACATACATGCCCAATGTGTCCACTGTAATCTTGGGCATTATCGTAGGAATCATGGCATTCTTCCTTGGACTCACTGATCTTCTGGATCTCATGTCAATTGGGGCCCTGCTAGCTTACTCCCTGATGGCTCTTTGTGTTCTCATCCTCAGGTACCAGCCTGAGAGGAGGAATGGGGTAAAAAAAGCACAGGAGCAGGAAGAGACTGCACCTGCAGCAGAGAAGCTAACACTACAAGGACTAGTTTTTCCAGGCAGCCCCACCCCCACTCCACTCTCTGGCCGGGTTGTCCATGTTTGCTCCTCACTGCTTGTTCTGCTGCTGACTCTCCTCTGCCTGGTGCTGGCCCACTGGCCAGGTCTGCTTTCTGGAGACCCAGGTCCGATCACAGTGGTTGTGCTGCTCCTGGTGCCCATCACTGGGATCACTGGGGTCATCTGGAGACAGCCACAGAGCTCCTCTCCCCTGTCCTTTAAGGTCCCTGCTCTGCCTCTCCTCCCACTTCTGAGCATCTTTGTGAATGTTTATCTTATGATGCAGATGTCAGCTGGCACCTGGGCCCGATTTGGTGTCTGGATGCTGACTGGGTTTGCTATCTACTTTGGCTATGGGATCCAGCACAGCTTGGTCCCTTAACCCTACTTCAGTTAGGACCAAAACTGTAGACTCAGCAGTGAACTTAGCGGTGGCAGTCTGTATATGAGTTGACATCGTCACACTTGAATGCAGTCTGGTCCCCTGTGATAATAGAGTACTTTTGGGCACATGGAAAGCTTGGCTTCCCATGGGTAGTTGGTGGGAAAACACTAATACAACTCTATTTATTATGAAATGAAGGATGTGTCTTTGCTGTTTCTCCTTTTTTCTGTCTACTTTCCAATTGTGTCTGTACTACATACTAGGTTTTAAAAGTTATTATTCAAAGAAACCAGAAAAAGTATTTTGTTTTCTTTTGGTTTATATCCAGTAAGGAAATACTGGGTAATATGATAGTTTTACTTTTAATTTCCTAGGGAAATTCCATAATGATTTCCATAATGGCAGCAACAATTTGCATTCCCACTGACAGTACCTGAGGGTTCATTTTTCTCTATATCCTCATCAACACTTGCTATTTCTTGCCCTTTTATTTTAGCCATTCTGTTGGGTGTAAAGTGATATCTCAGCATAGTTTTACATTCCCTGATGAATACATGAATTTTTCATGTGTCTGTTAGCCATCTGGTATGTCTTCTCTGGAAAATGTTTATTCAAGCCCTCAATTCACTTACTGGATTGTTCGTGTTTTTTTTTGTGTGGAGTTGTATAAGTTCTGTATATACTTTGGATATTAACACCTTTTTAGATATATCAAGTGTCCTGTGAGTAATTTGATTCTGGATAAGAAAAGAAACTTAATAAAAAAGTGAAAGTGTCTGAGCTGGGCATGCTCATGGCTGTCTCTTTAACTCATTAATTGAAGTCACAGTGAAGGGGGATGAGAAGAGGGAGACCAGAGCAGAGACCACTGCTCAGTGGTGCTCAAACTTCAGCAGGTGCCACCGCATCAGTAGGGCTTGTGGAAACAGATCACTGAACCCCACCCCAGCCTTTAGAATTCAGTGGGTCAGGGTGGCCCCAATACTTGTAGTTCTAACAAGTTCACAGGTAAGGCTGATACCCCTGGTCCAGGGAACACAACTGAAAATGAAAGCTCCACCTGAAGGCCCTGATGACGTAAAGACTAAGTGAGGGAAACAAAAGTGCACTTTGAACATTGACTTTCACTTAATGAGATATTTAGATTAAAATACCATCCATTAATCCTCTCCCGGTGGGGAAATCAGAGTGAATCATTTCACAATGTATATGTATACCAAATCACCACAGTGTACTCATTAAGTAACTTATAATTTTCTATGTCAATTATACCTCAATAAAGCTGAAATTTTAAATATGAAATGCCAAAGCTATCTGTGTATCTTTATTTTCTTTATGATTGTAAATCATAGGTAAGGAGTGTATCTTTTTTTAGATTTTATTTATTTATTTGACAGAGAGAGGTCACAAGTAGGCAGAGAGGCAGGCAGAGGGAGAGGAGGAAGCAGGCTCCCCACTGAGCAGAGAGTACTGATAAGTACCCTGAGATCATGACCTGAGCCAAAGGCAGAGGCTTAACCCACTGAGCCACCCAGGCACCCCAGGAGTGTACCTTGTTTACTGCTGAGAGCATCCATCTGGGAGCTGGGCACATAATGAGCATTTAATAAATTCATGTTAAAGTGAATTGAGCCTTACACATTTCTTTGATGCAGAAAATTCTCCTTTTCAGGGTAGTGCTATGTTATTCCTTTAAAACTATCCTCTGGGAGACTTCCTTGACAAACAGCATTTCTCTCCATTCAGAACTAAATCTAGAAGTGCCTCTAGACCTGTACCAAGCTATTACGAGTTTGCCTTTGTGAGGCTATGCCTGAATTCTGGTGACTATCCTGTCTCTTCCATCAGAATGGAGTCTTACTCCAAGCAAGGAGTAGGTTCTTTCCTTCCTCTAGACCCAACCTTAAGAACAGTGTTGTTCATTCAAAGAGCAACAGGAAAAATGCAGTCCTGGAGCAGGAAAATACCCGACATGACCTCCGTTGGTCCTGCTCCATCTCTTTCCATGGAATATGGGAAGGGGCCAGAAGTAGCAAAATTGATGGAGGGCCCAACCTGCTCTCTCTGACTCCAGGGAATTCCAGAAGATGAGACTGGCTCCAGTGTGGGCACAACTGCATTGTTGCAGTCAATGGCTGGAACAGAAGGGCCAGTGTTTTTCTGTTGCATTTATATATGGGGCCTGCCCTGGGATGGAGGGCTAGGAAGCTACTCTTTTACTCAGGGCATTTCTTATTTTCCCCACAGGGAGTAGGTGACTCCAGGGAAGCCTGATGGAGGCAGGACCACTCATATATTTACATACTCCTTTAGATGTTTCTTTGTAGGACTGGTGCAAAAACCTTGTGAGAGCATCTAAGATATCTTGGTAAAAAAGAATGCATACCCCAAATGTGGAGGGAAATGGACTGACATAGGAGGAATTAATAACTGGATAGGAGTTAAGGCATCATTCTTTTGGAAGAAAAGGTATGAGTAGAAACTGAGAAAGAGGTAGTAGTCAAGGGACACTTCCTAGAGGAAGTCACTTATGGAGAAATTTGGGAAATAAAAAAGAGAAAGGTGAGCTGGAAGAGAAATGGGGCAGTCATTCTAGGCACATGGACCTTTAAGAGTCATGAAAGAATGAGACTCTTGTGAGGGATTTCCACCCCACCACATTTGAAGGGAATATGAGCCAGGTTTGTATTGTGTATTATGTCATGGAGTGAAATTCCTGAATCAGGAAGGAATGAGATGATTCTCATTGCCATCTGGAGGATAGACAGCAGAAGAATGTGGACAGATAGACTCTTCCTGCAAGACAGTTGTAGGACCTGCTATATCATCTAGGTCCTTGCTCTAGCAGCATGGGTGTCACCTGGGCACTTGTAGAAATGCAAAGTCTTAGACCCCAACCCAAACCTACTGAATCAGAATCTGCATTTTAGCAGGCTTCCAAGTAATTTGTATGTTCTTTCAGGTTTGAGAAACATTGGCCTGAGGTGATCAGTGATAGGTGTCTGGTCTCAGAGGGACACTATGGAAGGTCTGAAAACTTTGGAACTGGGAGTACAAGAGGATGAGCCTAGGCTGGGGAAGTTGAATTTGGGGGAAGAGGGAGAAGTATGGGCATTGGCTTCCCTCTTGCTTCCAGGCCTCCCACACTGATAACTATGGCAGGTTTTGGCACTCTGCCCACTTTGGGACAATGCCTGTTGTGCCCTCCCAGGAATCTACTTGGTCTTCAGGGGCTCCCCTGGCACAAGAATTACATACGTAGGAGCTGCTGCACATTCTCGTACCTCTTCTTCATATGATGGCCTTAAAGGGAAGGGGGAGGTCATCTTAGTTATTCCTGACTCAGCGTTGTACTGTCCCTTAATAAAATGAGTGATAATGTGATGACACTAATCAAGGAGGCTCTGGAGGTTGGGGGGATTGAAATAGGAGTTCTTAAGTATCTGTCCTGGAAATTAGGATATTTTCATGTTTTGAAAACTATATGAAGACGCCAGATGACTGCAAGAGTGGTTATACCCCGATAGGGCCCCAAATTATTGCTTTTGAAGAGATCTTTTGATGATTCTTAATGGGTTAATAACAAACTATATGAGACCTGTAATTCCAGAGACCTGCTGATAGGCAATGGAACAATGTTACCAGGTGGGCATTTGGGAGTTTTCTTATACTTTTGAGGGTTAATGTACCTCATCCCGAATCAGAATGAATGAGTAAGACAGGCCAATATTGAAGGAAAACAGACTGAGTTGAACATAAGGAAAAATATTCTGAGATTAGCAAGGTGATGGGGGATATGGCTGTCTCACTTGGATGTGTTATGCCTCAAATGTGCTCCTGCCCGAACCAGCGAAATGTATAAAATGAACTCTCCAAATTGTTGTTGCCCCAAGAAATCCCCAGTCAACTTGTTAAGTGAAAGAGTGGGGTGAGTGTGTGGTGTAGATAAGGTGGTGAGGCATGGGGATGATGAATGACAAAAGAAAAAACATTAGAGCATTGAAATCTGCTAAAAATTGTAATCAAGTCTCAGGTTTAGGAGAATAAGTTGCATGTTAGGGCTCAAATAAGAGTTTTAGGTTTTTGTGTTCTTCCTGTCTCCATGTATATATATTATCTCATTGATGAAATTGAAAAACCTCCAAAGGAATAGAACATCTCTTTTATGTATTATTTCTTTATATCTCCAATGCCTACAGAGTGATGATAAAATAATAGCTACTATTTACTGAATACTCTGCCCTATGCTTTGTTCCAAGCACTTTACAAGATCACCTATTTAATACAAAAGTTGTAGGGGTTGAATGTTGTCACACTTAGTGACACATGCAAGCTTGTACTCAGACATTCTCTCACCTTCACTGTGCCCCACCCTGCAGTTAGGAGCTTGGAAAGGGGAAAGGCTGGGTATATTATATTGATAAAGCACCTCATTGAAAGATGTGTGTGTGCCAGATATATGGACAGATGTCATTGAATTTGAGTGGAAATAAGAACCAAGGAATGGGGTATGTTTCCTCTATAAATATGACTGTGTTTGTTAGGTATGATGTGTGTGCCTCAATGTGTGTGTGCCTCTGTTTGTGTGTGCGTGCACAAATCCTGAAGGAGTTCAACAAGCTGTAATGAAGTAGCTGCCTTCCTTCCTTGGCCCTGGTTTGTGTGTTTGTACCAAATCCTGATATTAACTTTTCATCTACTTTCAAGGGAATATCCATGAGTTTTCTTTCTGGAAAATTCATGGTTAAGATGTTGGGATGCTTTGGAGCCCCTATAAATCTGTTATAGTCAGGAGAGGTTACAGAGAAAGAGCACAGAAGCCAGAGGAAATTCCCTCTTGACTTTTCTTTCTAGCCTAATACACAGCCATCCTTGTATGTATACCACCCATGTAACCACCTCCCCTCTCCTAGAACCCCTTCATGGAAGGTACTAAAAGAAGCTATTTTATTTACATCTTTGCTTCCAAATGGGACTTTCAATTTGAGCCATCCCAGAAAGTGGAGAATTAAAAATTATATTAATTCAGGAATGTAGAGTTGAGATTGTGAGAAATAGGGGACTTGTGAAATGAACTTCATAGAAAACAATGAGCTTTGACAGAAGTAAGAATGGTAAGAGTTGAATGTCTCTGTTTCCTTATTTAGAGCACCTGAAGCAAAGCTCCTGGAAATAGGATGCAGGACAACCTGCGTTTGAAGGCAGACACAGCCCAGGAACCCCTTCTTCCACCTTCTAATGCCAGCACTTGGGAGACTGTTTTATGAGTGATTTTTATTACAGACTTTGCATCTGAACTTCAATAACATCTCTTGTCCAGTGAAGGAGGAAATACTGGTATTTATTGACATATAGTGTCCAAAGATCAAGGAAAATTGACTATGAAGATGGAAGGAGGAGGGGTTTCTCTCTTTCCTTCAGGTACGCAAATTATCCAGATTAATTGGTGTGGTATATTCTTTGTGGTCTTCTTAGTAATGAGATTAAGAAATCCATTCATTGTTAATAAGGAACTCAGTGGAGGGAGAGAAGAGATGAGAGACCTATAGATGGAGGCATAATGGGTACCCTGCTCCATTTGAACAGTACAGATCTTTAATAAGATCAGGTGCAAGAGAAGGGGGAAATAAATGGACCCTGGGACTCAGTTCATGACCCTTATTTCCCTATGGAAAGCTTCTGGCTTCTGCAGTAATTCCTTGAATTTCACTGGTCCTTGTATTTCACTCTCATGATGATCAGACGGTCAGTGTCAAATAATGCCCTAAGTCAAGAAATCCTTCCCAGTAACTATGTGTTTTCCTTGGAATTCCATACTCCCAATCTCTGACTACTGAAATCCTACACAATCATCACAGTCCAAGTTTAAATTTACTTCTTGCATACACCTTCCTGGATAACTCACATCAGAAGCAATTTATTTCCTTCAACCACCTTTACTCCTCTGTGTCAATCTACCATAGTTATCTCTCCACACATTGTCTTCTGTTGTAGTTATCCTATATCTTCCTTGTCCTTTACTCAACTCTAAGCTTTTGGAGTGGGGAGACTGTGCCCCGTATATTTTTACATTCTCTCCACTGGGCCCAACACAGAACCTAAGAATTGTTAAATACGTTTCATGCAAGGTATATAGTTGCAGGGAAAGAGGCCATGTGTAGAGATGTAGAAGTAAGTGCATTATGAATGTTGATTAAGGATATTATTGTTGATATAGGTCAGGTCATGATACTTTCAGGTATAGATCATATTGTTAGGAAATTTTTACCCAACCAGTAGATTGGTTCCTTCTTTGGTCCTACTTCCATCCTCCCTGCTGCCTTGGGAAGAGGATAAATCAGGGCTCTCCCCTTGCCTCAGGATGGACCCTGGCCCCTCTTCTCCAGCTGAGTATTTGCAAGCAAAGCAGAGTTGAGAGCTTTGGTCTTGCTACAGACTTGGAGACAGATGAAGATAGTGGCCTCTGAACTAATGCCCCAGGATGTGAGGAGATGGAGACAGAAGTTCACAATGAGAGAGGCAAATCGCTGTCACAGAGACTTCCTCTCACCTCCCACCTCAGTCTCAGGGAGTTCTGGGCTCTGTTCTCTTTGGGTCAGGGTTTTTGGGCTTCAGGGAGCGGGGAGATATCCCCTGAGTGACTTTAGAGGCCCCCACCCTCTGACCCCAGTCATCCCTGGATCCCTGCTCCAAGGCTGAAGACAACTCAGGCTGTGAGGGGCAGGCAGTCCGCCAGTATCCCAGCAGCCTCAGCTAACTCGTTCATTTCCGGGGTCTTCCTTTGACCCCTGTCCTGCCCTCCTCCTTCGGAACAAGTTGGTAGTATTAGTTTCTGTCTCTTGCACATCAGTGGTCACATTAGAAAAGGCCTGGGAGTGGGTAAGAAGAATCTGACACTGGTACCTGGAGCTTTTACACCCATTCACCCTTTCCAACACTGCTTCCTCTTGGGACATATTTTAGTCAGGAGTTCAAGCCTAATGGTTCCCCTTCTCAGGAAGACCTTGATCTTGGTAGAGTTGCGGATATTGTTCTATACATTTTACTCCATCTCCTCATGCTTCTTCAGTCTTTTGATGCTCCCCTGGCAACTGGTCCCTCCCTCCCTCCAGGGGGGCCCAGTACCAGCGCCCAGGGCCCAGGGCTTGCTCTGCAGGGAGCGCCGTTCTCTGCCGCCATCTTGTGGCCGCCGAGCGCTTAGCAAGCCTCTGCTGAGAAGGTTCCCCTCATATCCTCGCCCCCTGGTGGAAATTGCGTGTACCACAAGAAGCATTCTGTGGTCCTCCAATTTCATCTTTCCCCCCAAATCCCCTGGTTTCTGGAGGCACTCAGGACCTCCTTAAGGCTGGGAAAGTCTTCCTGAGGTTCATCCCCTTTACCATTGTCTGAGGTTTTTGTTCTGCCTTTGGGTATGTGCGGTGTAGACAAACGGCTGAGATAAAGATACTGAGCAGAGAGAGCAATTTCTCTTCCTCTTGGTCTCCGTCTACAACCTCAGCTCCCAGGGTTGCGGAGTTTTCAAAGAAAGCAGCAGGGGTATGACTTCATGGAGAGAATGGGTCTAGAGCAGACCGGGATTATGAGTCTAGGCTTCTGTGAATTTGCACCTGAGCTCAGTCCATCAGCCTCAGAGGAGATGGATTGGCTGGAGCCAGGGGGGAAGAGACAGGGAAGCTGGAGGGAGATGGCCTATGTGACAGGTGCTGGCAGGACACCTTATTTCCAGCTCTGGAGTCCCCTGTTTCAGGATCTCTGTTACAGCATGCAGTGCAGCTCTGGACATACGCACCAGAGGCACATTTTTGTCCTTTAGGGTGGATCTAATTTTAGAAAATAGTCAAGGTTTCTCTGAGGCTGGTGAAAAAGGTGCGGACCCAGGTGGGAAGGGGCCCTGGCCAGGGGAGTTCCCTGACAGCTGGGAAGAGGAAGCTGACGGCAGGACAGAGAGACACAGTGCTCTGGGCACTCCCTCAGCAAATGTGTGTGAGCTGAGTTGCTCAAGGGCAACTGGACCAGACTCCATGACTTGAATGATGGGAGACTGACAAGGACCACAGGAGGAAAGACGGAGGAAGATACAGAATTCTGGAAGGCTTTTGAGGAGACAAGGATATTGATACTCAGTTAGCAAGGAGCAGGAACATGGAGAGGAGAGGATCAGAGAAGTCAGATCTCAGAAAGTGCATGACTTTGAGGGAGGGAGTGTGAACCCTGGAGGCAGATGAGGAGGGAATGTATAGGATATGTGTGTGTGTGTGTGTGTGTGTGTGTGTGTGCGTGCTTCTTGTTCTAGCATTTACCAGCCATAGCTCGAAGGAAATCCTTTCCAAAATGTATCCTAAATTGTTTTTGCTATAATTAAGGCCATCCTTCTAATGGAGGCAGTTCTGAAGTCCCGAGTCTGGTGCCATGTATTTCATAAAAGTTGTGTGTCCACGGGGGACAAGGAGAGTAACTTGTAGAACTTGAA